>JAIPRM010007620.1:0-16969 GCA_025469315.1 Stegophylla sp. TES_Ste_2020 | reverse complement strand
TATACAATTAAAGTATTTGAGTAGTATCTTAAATACTTAAAAAAAAATGTATTTGAGTACTTACTCAAGTACTTTTTAAAAGTATTCTTTACAGGACTGGTATACTGTATATATATATATATGATAACATGTAAGAACAGTGTACAATCACATAAAAATGAATATTAGTACTGTTATTCTGGTCGAATTTCGATCATTTGCTGATACTAAAATTTTCTTATAGCATTTTTTATACTATTTGTACATACTATTATGAATACTTTTTTCTAGTATTTATTATCAAGTACATGCGAATAATGAATTGAACATGGAATATTCTGTTACTAAATAACAAAATTGTTAAACATTTTGGCAATTACAACAATTATTCTATTTTAACTGAAATCCGCTCGGAATTGTTTTATCGAAAAAATAGATAAATCGCTTCTTTAAAACTTTAAAATTCAACACATCCGCCAAGAGTGTCCCCCACCCGATGTGTGTAGAGAATACCCATGGTGCGAAGTATGTGTACGTCCTATATATTTTTTTTTTTATGATTGATGTTTTCGCGTTATATAAGAGGAAATTAGGATTTAGTAATTTGCTTATTATCGGGCAATTATTATAATTCAATCTCTCCAAATAAATCGGTTTTGAAAAACAAAATACTAAAATATTCAGTTTTTTTAATCATAATAACATTTCCTAGAACAATTTACGCGTATACTTATTTCATTTCTAAAATTCATTCTCAAAGAGTTTTTAAAATGAAAAACAGTTTATTTACCTTTTCGTTTAATGTGAATAGTACAAGATTATATTTTGACCTATATTCATTAGCTCTATCAAGGACTTTCCATCGAATGTAATTTAGTAACAACTTATTTGACATTATTCGTTCAACATTGCTATCCATGCGTATATATCTAATCGAAACAATAAAATATGATTTTTACCTATCAGTTGTTAACCTGATGATGTAAGACACAATTCATGATTTACAATACTTACGATACATTTAATAATATGCTTAAAATTATTAAAAGTAGGCTAAAATTTATCGATTTAGTCATTTTGAAAAAACGAAATTCAAAAACAAAGTATCACTGTAAAAATAAACAACAATTTCTATTGACTATGAATTATTAGACCATTCGTCTAACTAATGAATTATAGAATAAAATAATATTCTCGAACACTCAAATTTCATATTAATTTAAAAACAATGAAAATATGTTACCCATACCATATGTTTAAACAGCGATGCCATATTATTTGCTGTTAACACTGCGAGAGCAAAATCAACATGTGTTTCTTATAATAATTGTTACAATATTCATTAAAGCATAATAACAATATAACTTAAAACACAGAGTAGATTCAAACCACTTTTCTCAGACTAAATTTAAATTCCCTACTCATCCAGTTTTTCCAAATTTCTAGTATGAATGGAAAACCTGATAATATATAATAAGTAGCTAAAAAAGACATTTTAGATTTGGAATTGGAGTAAAGAAGCTTCTACATTTTGATGTTTATTTTTTTGTTTTCCTATGAACAATTTTTCTGTAAAGAAATTCTTGTCCGAATGTATCGAACAGTACTCTTTATAGATCCAAAATCACAACTCGGTGGCATTTTGGAGAAGTCAATTTCCCAATACGTTTTTTAAAAACGAGGAAAATCTGTCGAAAAATCGGTAAAATATGCTATAACCGAAATTTTCATTAAATAGAAAATTGTTTTTTTAATATTACTTCAAAAATAATGTTACTAGAGACTCGAAATTTTCACAAAACACTCAAAATGGTCACGAGAACATTTCATATAAAAATTTGAAAAAGATTTGATCGATTTTCAGTTAAGAACAATATTTTGAAAATTTCGAAATTTTTTTTTCTTTTTTCTCTTTTTTAACGTGAACATATAGAAATACTTGTTTAAAAGTTTCGATCAGCAACTTTTTGAAACCGAATTTACCTATAGTTGGTACTTTAAAGAGGGTTTTTTTTTGAATTTCTCAATTCTTAAATTTTTTTTGGGAAAACTAACTAAAATTTCTGTACAAAAAATATTTAGAACATTTTTCTAACACTTATTTTTCTCATTCATTATTAATTTTATTTCTTTATTTATTAGATAAAAGAAAATGTAAAGTAAAGTTCTTCGCTCTACGGATCAAATACTCTTGGTGGGTGTGTTGAAAATGATGACTATTATTGTTCTATATATTATTAACTTCCTTAGTTCAGAATTGTCTTATTGAAATCATTTATCGTTTCTTTTAAATTCTACACACCTACTAAGAGTATCTGACCCGAGGAGCAAAGAACATCAGTGGTGCGAAGTATGACCAGCTTTTTTGTCTATACTTTACTTTACTTTACTTTGTTTTATCTAATAAATAAAGAAATTGGGACAAAAAATTAATGAGAAAAGAAGTGTAGGAAAAATGTGAAATTTTTTTTTTAACATTTTCAAAATTTTCTTGCGCCAAAATGTTTCTTGTATTATTTCAATCTAAGTTTAAATTTCCGTAAACTCTGGATTAAAAAATTATGGTTTCTGAGTTTTTTTTTTATAAAATTTTGGTTAGTTTAAAAAAAAAAAAAAATTTGAAGAATTGAGAAATTAAAAAAATGATCTGTTTAAAATATCAACTAGAAACAAATCCGGTTTCAAAAAGTTGTTGTTTGGGACTTTTGGAAAAGTAGATACATACGAAAAAGTGTTCACAGAAAAAAAATAATAAGCTTACTTAATTGTAAAAACACTAGCTTTTTCACTTCGTTTAGAATCAAAAATTTCCCAAAATTAAAAATCAAGAATTGTACTGACATGTGTACATTTTTTTTATATTTGTACTCATTTTGTATAGAAATACTAGTCCAAAAGTTTCAATCAGTTCCTCTATAGATCCAGAATTATTACACCCAGATGGTACTTTAAAGAAATCATTTTTCAAATTTCTCAATACTCTTTCCAAAAATGCAAAAAATCTGTCAAAAAATTGATAAAAAGCCGGACATACTTCGCACGATGGGTGTACTTCGCACGACGGGTGGTATTCTTTTGACGGGTGTATTAAATTTTAAAGAAACGATAAATCATTTCTTCAGTAAAACAATTCTGAACGAAGGAAGTTAATAATGTAAGAAAAAAAAAAAAATTTTCGAAAAATATCCAAAGTTTTTTTTCACATTTTCAAAATTTTCTTGCGCCAAAATCTTTTTTATAGGATTTTCTATCTATGTTTAAATTTTCATAAAATTCGGATCAAAAAATGATGGTTTCCGAGTCGTTTTTGTCAAATTTTGGGTAGTTTTTTCCAAAAAAAAAAATTGAAGAATTGAGAAATTCAAAAAATGACTTCTCTAAAGTACAATCTAGAGGCGAATCCGGTTTCAAAAAGTTATTGATCGAAACTTTTGGACAAGTATTTCTATACGAAACGTTGTACACAGAAAAAAAAAATAAATAAAAAAAATAAATAAACATCATTGTGAAAACACTAGCTTCTTCATTTCATTCAGAATTTAAAAAAGTTTGAAATAACCTAACCCACTTCAATTGTACATTGAAATAGTTTGAAATTTTGTATCAAATTTATCATTGTTTTCATAGAACCTGGCTTAGATAATATTCTAATGCTCCATGAACCAATTCTTTATCCATTATCGTCTCCTTGTTCCGTTTTCTAATTTGTGTTCCCAAAAGCCTGACTTGAGGCTTATTTATATTTTATTATGTTGTTACTTATATTTTACTGTAAAGTGTAAACATTAAGAATTGATTGTCAATAAAACTCATATTATCAAATTTACAGTTTTGCCTGAATAACAAATAAAATTAAATCCACTTTAACTGGCAGCACATTAATTTTCTTCAAAATTAAAATAGAATTTTTTCAAAAAAAGTTGCGCTACGATGGTAACACTTATGAAATTGGTTAATTTTTCATAACATAGTCTGCGTTCTAATAGTTGTTATCTATCTCAGTGACATTTTATGATAATTTTTTTTTTGATTTATTTGAAATGAACAAAGTAGCAACAAATTACAGAAATCTTTTAAAAAAATGGGAAATATTTATAATCTGCAGGCATTATGTTTAATTTAATATTTTTTTTTTTTTAAATAATTCATTAAAATTTTCAAATCGAAAGTTTGTTATTAGATCACAATGTTACAGAATATGTTTTAAAACAAAACCATCCGACTTTTGAAAACAATAATAAAACATTATACAACAATAGAATTAAATACCGAATTTAATAATGCAATCACTTTAAGCTTTTTAATTTTATACAACAAAAAGTGGTTTAAGCCCCTGTATAAATGACACAGTTTAAGTTTTGCTCATCCTGAAATTTTTTATTTTAATTATATTTTTATCGTACAAAATTTAACATAGTAAATATAGTGTAGTCCTTATATTTTGTTTTACTGCCCATGATAATGTCTTATTACTTTTATTTAAATTGAACAGGAAAACAGGAACAAACTAAACTCTCTCAGCTTAATGCTTCGGTATTTAGTATTATTCACCTATCTTTCCGGAGAAAAATATAGGTATACACCGGAGATCAAAATTTTGAGCTAACAGTTTCAAATCAAACTCTGAATAGGCACATAAATCGATCAATTTGGAAAACAAAAATGTAATTATTTTATAAAATAAAAGGGATTAACATTTGTTTTGGGTGGAATTTTGTATTTTTATATATGTATATAGATAAATATTTGACTAAAGTCACCTACTACTAACATTAGTTCACGATGCACTCAAACACCATCAAAACTATAAAACCAGTAAAACTGAAATGCTATCACTTTTTTTTATGAAAACCATTATTGGAATCAAATAATATGAACAAAAACATTGAGGATTTATTTTAATATTTCATGTATTTATTTAGTTAATACAATAATATATATTTTTTTAAATATCTACATAAAACAGTTAAACACATAAAAATGTTTGTTTATAAAATAACATGACAATTATTTCTAGATCGATGTATTTTTGTAATGGAGTCACTGAAGGATTTAAGCTAAATTACAATCACAGAAAAAAATTTAGCACTTAACGTAGTCCCCCACGCGGTTTACAATATAATTTCTGGGGGAAAGGACTTATGTTTTTATTTTAATTAGGTATTTAAATACATATATATATATATATATATATATATATAATATTTTTAATGAATGCTACATTATATATATATTTAATATAATGTATATTTTATATAAGTAAAAAATACACAATATATTTTGAAATTAGCCTAATTGTCCACAACATAAAATTACGAATAATAATAATAATAATAAAAAAAAAATAATAATTACAATAATATTTCAATAACAATAATATTAAAAATGTCATGTGATGAGATCGTGAACGAACAATCCCTGGATTATACAAAATGTTATATACAATTAAAAAAAAAAAAAAAAAAATGTAATAGTTATGTAATAAATAAATAAAAAAATACACATTTAGATCCCTAGCAGTCTTGTCGTTATGCTTATTAACCACCGAATAAGTCTAGTAGAGTATATTGTAACATTGTTCGATAGATTCGTTTTCGGATATCTCGACAAGACAACGAGACAAAATCAAAAAAAAAAAAAAGAAAAAAGGAGAACAATGATGATGATGATAATAATAATAATAATAATAATAAAGACAATAATAATAATAATAATAATAAAGATTGGTAGAATCCACTGCCGTGTGTAGTACACAAACAATTGGCGGTGAGGGGAGACCGGAAGGTATATTCGATGACAATAATAATAATAATAATAAAAATAGAAGTAAATAATATACATAAAGTGATTATAAAATGTTTATGTAATATGTATGTATAAATAAAATATCTGTACTTAAAAAACAATTTATACGTATATGTACACAAGGGGAGAGAAAAAGCATATTATAATATATTTTAATATACACGGATCAATAATACACCACTAACGTCTGTGGGTTATGTACACATAAATGAAAACTAAAAAAAAATTTAAAAAAAAAATAATTTAATATTATTATTAGCCGTATATCGATAAGATGGCACTGTTCCTATTGTGGTGAGAAATTTTAAATATAAACGGCGTCGGACACCTTGTTCGGATGGCCGTTGTTGTTGTTCACGCCGCCGCTGATGATGTTGTTGTTGTTGGGCGGCGACGATATGCCTTCGGACCAATCGGAATTGGAGTTGGGCGACGACGACGACCAGTGCCACGGCGAGTCGGGCGACGGCGTGGGGAACGCGTCGGGCGCCGAGTCCGACGGCGGCGTCAGGTACTGCTGCGCGTGTTGCGCGTGCAGCGACGACTGGTTTTGCTGCAACTGTTGCTGTTGCTGTTGCTGCTGCTGCTGCTGCTGCTGCTGCTGCTGGAGCAGCGACTGCGTCTGAGCCGTCGTGGCCGTGGTGGTGGTGCCGTAGAAGTGGTGGAACTGGCTGAACGGGTCGACGGCCTGCATGGTGGCGTGCCGCAGGGCTTGCATGTGCGTGGGCGACGTGGGCAGCGACGGTCGCGTCTTGCCCGGCGACGGAGACATGACCACGCTGTGCGGCGGCGACGGCTCTTGGAACTGGGCCTGCATGCCCAACAGTTGCTGGTGTATGACCCGATAGTCGGGCTGCTGTTGCTGTTGGTGGTGCATGGCCGCGCCGTAGTTGGCGGCGATGGGCGCGCGCTGCGACGCGGGCAACTGCGACAGGCATTCTTCGTAGGCGGGAGGCTGTTGCGGTAGACCGGCACCCGCACCCGCGCTACCGCCATACAGCCTGGACACGTCCAAAGCCATCAGGTCCATGGTGTTGCCGGCGCACGACACGTCGAGGCCGAACGGTTTCTTGTTGCTGGGCGCGGCCGCGGTGGACGACATCATGTTGCCCGGCAACGGCGCGGGCGGCTTTTTCACGCTGCCCTTGCGCTTCAGCGACACGTTCGAGTCGACCGAGTCCGCCGGGCTGGTCGGATTCGTCGCCGACGACGGTTTCGACCGTTTCTTGGCGGCCTTCGTCGAGCCGTTCAACTTCATGCCGCCCGAGGACATCATATTGTGCTGCGAGTCCGTGAACAAACACATTCCCAGGTCTAAATCGGCGCCGGTCGACGACGGCGACGTGATTTGCTGCTGCTGCGTGTTCTTCGGCAACGGCACCAGCGGTCGGGCCACGCGGTTCCGCTGCGATTTGCTCATGAAGTTGTTGCCGATCGGCACCATGGCCTGCGAGTTCGGGTGCGCCACGTGCGAGTCCAACAACCTGACGATGTCGTGGTGCAACCGTTCGCTGGCCACGTCCCGCGGCAATCGTTCCATGTGGTCGGCGATCTCGCGATTGGCAAAGTTGTCCAACAGCGCTTTGCACGCCTCGTAGCTGCCTTCTCTGGCCGCCAGGAACAACGGGGTTTCGTCCTGGAAATCACAGAAATGCACACATATTAGAAACAGAGTCGGTGGGGAGAGGGAAGCCGCAAGTGAAGTATTTAAGGCCATAATGGGTGCGCACAGGAGAATATGAGACGAGATGATTAAACCGAGAATTAGAAGAACTGTAATAATTTGAATTCTTAAGAGTAGTGTGGACCAGAATGGACTGAACACGGAGATAGGAAGATCCCATAGGGTTGGCTACAAGACAAAAGAAGGCTAAGACAGTGATGGAGAGATAAAATCGTTAAATATATAGCACAGTTGGTTCTAAATAGTGTGTAATAGACAGAAAATGAAAAGTAACCGAGAGAAAAAAAGACACAAATGTATTTTAAACAACTTTTTTTTCAATAATCTGCTGCGATTGCGAAGCAAGTAATATTTACCTTGTCGTCTTGGGCGTCTTTGTTCGCGTTGTTGCCCAGCAGTATGTTGACTGCGTCCACGTTGTTGACCGACGCGGCCCAATGCAACGCCGTCTTTCCGCTGTTGTCGGGTATATTAATGTCAGCGTCCGCGTGAATCAAGTCCTCCACCATTCCTTCGATCGCCAATCTGGCCGCCAGTATCAGCGGTGTGGTGCCGTCGTGCATTCTCGCGTTCAAATTCGTCGACCGGTTCCTGAGCAGAATCTATAACATACAACACAACATCGTTAGAATTCTGTTTTCACACTGAACCGCAGTTATTATTCGAAAATCTTTGAACGCTAATAATTCATTTCACTTACTTGGAAAGCGCCCATGGCATCGGCGGCTACAGCGGCATGCAGCGGTGTACGACCGGTGTTGTCTTGGAAGTTCACGTCGGCTCCCATGTCCAACAAACGTTTGGCCGCATCCGCTCTGGCGTATCGTGCAGCCAAGTGCAATGAAGTTTCTCCGGTTTTTTCCAATGTGGCGTTCAGCTCGGCGCCTTGCGACACCAATTCCGATATCATGTTGGTGGTCGCGTCTTGTTGCCCCTCGTCGTCCTCGTTGTCGATGCTCGTATCCAAGCCAGCGCCACCGGCCACCGTGACGTCCATTAGTCTTGTCAATCCGCCGGGCAGTCTTTCGTTCACCTCGGTTTCCTGTGCAAGGAAATTTTGTTTAAAAATACTTAATCGTGGGACGGCAAAAAATAAAAATATGCGAACTTACCCTAGACGGGGGCGTATACATGACGGTCGCCTTGTTATCGTTGGAATTCAAATTACAGTGACTCCAAACGTCGTCGTACGGATTGTCCAAGGGCTGTGACGATATCGGAGCTGGCCTGTGTCGTTTCGCAGGCGGCATGTCACCCTCCGCGTCCTCGTCCGACCAAGCGCCCGCGCCTCTTCCTATCGTCATCACTCCGCTGTTCATGTCCATACAGCTCAACGTCATGTTGTTCTGTTTCATCGTTCGCAATTCCTGTCCGTCGGGGACTCGTCTCTGAGTGCTCGTCCTGCTGTTGTTGCTGCCAGTACGCAAAAATCCCTCTGGAAACCACGTGATACCGGCCGCCTTCTTGCGGTGTGTCGATATCAACACTCCGAGACTGAGGCCCACGACTAATATCATGAACATTCCGGTCAACACCAACGCCGTACTGCTCCTAGGTTGTTCCGTAGGAATTTGACTTCCCGGGCCAACGCCTTCGGCCCTGTATATGGGAAACGACGTGGACAAAGCATGGCTGGCGGCCGAAGCGGCTAAAAATCCAGCAGCCTAAAAATATTCGCTCGATTAATACAAAACAAGTACTACGAGTTGACGTGTATTTTTCACGAATTCCGATAGCTTACCCCAGTCGCACTCGAAAAACATTCGACGTCTCTGGTTATGTCGCATTTCCTGTTATCGATTTCCAAATAAACTACAACGGCTCCGGGCGGACTTTCCGCGGGGAATATCATTTGCTTCGAAGTCAATTCTTCGAGTTTTACCCGAACAGTGGCTCGCAACTCTCGGCCGACCTAGAATGAAAAAATGGAAAATTTATATAAATCATTTTTTGTTATTATTCAAGTACGGCCGAGCTCTCGCATACCTCTCGCAAGAACGAAGTCAGATTAGACAATAGTTGATGATAGTCCATCCTAACGACTAAACGCATAGCGCCTTCAGCAATTTTGGGTGGTTCACGTTCACAATCCATTCCATCCCAATTACATTCGGCGTTGTTGCACCCGTAATCACAATGTCCATTAGCATAATGACTCTGACAGTACGCGTCGTAAATCGGACTAAAAAAAAACATTATACAAACACACGGCATTAATATTTTATCTTTATACACAAAAAAAAAAAAAAAAAAAAACGAAGAAAATAACCGAAAATTTCGTCCACTTACTTGCAAGGCATTAGCGTTTTCTCGCAGTCTCGTCCATCGTATAGGCATTCAGGGGTGTTGCACTCCTGGTCGCAACGTCCGTCCGCGAACACTTGCCAACAGTTCTTGGTGGCCGTGCAATTGATCCACGGGTTTATCCCGAGGGAACAGTCGCCGCCGTCGAATTCGCACGCCACCGTGTTGCACTCCGGATGGCACCGGTTGTCCTTGGACTTGGCGTCGCATCCGTTAGTGACGCACGCGGCCAACTCGCGTTCCCAGTCGTAGTCCTTCTTGGACATTTGGCCCTTGGACGGGAACTTCCCTAGGCCGCCCTTGAACTTGGAATCGTAAATGTTGCAGTTCTTTCCGGACCAGTATTGCGGGCAGAAGCACGCGTAATCACCGAGTTTGTTTTGGCACGTGCCGTCGTGCTCGCACGGATTGCTCTCGCACTCGTTGTACGAGTCCACCTCGCAGTGCGCTCCCGCCGTGCCGGGCGGACATTCGCACTGATAGCCGCCGTGCTCGAGCGAATGGCACAGGCCGTCGCCCTGGCACGGGCTCGAGTCGCAGTCCACGCCGAAGAACTCGCAGTTGCGGCCCGAGAACTCTTTGGGGCACGCGCACGTGTGACCGCCGTCCACCTGTGTGCACACGCCGCCGTTCTGGCACGGGCTGCTCTCGCAGAAGTTCACCTTCGTCTCGCAGTGCCGGCCCATGTATCCGGCGCGGCAGTTGCAATGGAAGTTGTTCACTAACTGCACGCAATCGAGCGTGCCGTACGGGTCACAGGGATTGGACAGGCACTCGTTGATGTCGCCCTCGCACCGGTGACCGACGAAACCCGCGGGGCACCGACAATCGAAGCCGCCCACGCGGTCGATGCACGTGCCGTTGTTGTGGCACGCGTCCGCCGTGCAATCGTCGATGTTTATGTCGCATATGATGCCCAGGGTGCCGGGCGGACAGGAGCAGCTGAAGGTGTTGACCAAGTCGCGACACGTGCCGCCGTTCTGGCACGGATTCGGATGGCAGTCGTCCACGTTCAGTTCGCAGTTCTGGCCCTGGAACCCGCGCGGACACTGGCACTGGTAGCCGGCCACCAGGTCGCGGCACGTCGCGCCGTTCTGGCACGGCGCCGAATCGCACTCGTTGATCTCCTTGGTGCAGTAACTGCCCGCGTAGCCGTCCGCGCAGTGGCAACGGTGACTGTTGCCGATGTCCTCGCACACGCCTCCGTTCTGACACAGGCTGTCGCGGCGCACGCCCTTCCGCAGGGCCGCGTCCTGGCACGACACCATTTCCACGTCGCACACCTTACCGGTCCAACCGGGTTGGCACACGCACTGGTACAGGTTTTGGATCTGCTTGCACGTAGCACCGTTCTCGCACGGCTGCGGCAGACCCGCGCCGCCGCCGCACCAATCCACCAGCGATTCGCAGTTCTTGCCCGTGTACCCGTAAGCGCAGTGGCACGTGTAGTACTTTCCGTGGTCCAGACACGTGCCGCTGTTCTCGCACGGCGACGAGTCGCACTCGTTGATCCTGGTCTGGCAGTTCAATCCGGTGTACCTGCGCAGGAGAAACACGATTAGGATAAATAAACTGGGGGGGGCCTATGCATATTTATTTATTTTATTTAGCCCCTTCCCTCCTCCTAAGGGCATTAATTGAGATTAATTAATATCGTGTGATTTTTATAAGGTCCGAGGAACTTGGAGTAGTTTTTTGGGGGGGCTAGGTACAGCTAGTTTAAAATAAAGTATCTTAGAGAATTTTTTTTTAATAGTGACTGCATTCAGACATATTTTGATAAAACAAATTAACTGCTCACTGATATTAATTAAATCTGCTCATTCGCATTATTGGTATAGTTACCTATTTAAATGGCCGCAGAGTAAAGTACACTAATTTATTTATAATTTAAAATAAAATGTGTTTATTTTCAGTCTGGACTACGACAAAACAATTCAAGCGAAATTAATCAGCATTAACAAAACAAAGAGAACAAAACTCAAACTGTTATTAACCTAATGTGATAAATTAAAGACTCGAGCGAAACAGGTAAATACTGGATTTTATGAGACTGCGGAATAATAATGTATAATATTATGTGATTACTTACCCTGCGGGGCATATGCAAGTGTAATTGTTGATGCCGTCCACGCAAGTAGCGCCGTTCATGCACGACGAGTCGGTGCAGTCCTGATCGTTGGTCTGGCAGTGCATTCCGGAAAACCCGACGGGACACGTGCACGTGTACGAATTGACGTACTGTTTGCAGGTGGCTCCGTTCAGACAGGGCTGTGACACGCATTCGTCCACGTCCACCTCGCAGTGGCGACCGGAGAAACCATCCGAGCACATGCAAGTGTAATCGCCGATGCCGTCCAGACACGTGGCTCCGTTTTGACAAGGTGCTGTGGACAAAAAAAAAAAATAAAATAAAATAAAATAAAAGTCAGAAAAATAAACACACGAGACTATTAATTAATTAATATACGGGTTTTTGTGAATCAATTGGCCAAATTCTATTATCCGTGAAAGTTTCACGTGGAAAAATAAAAAAATGTACAAATAAAACTAAAATCGGTCCGTTAACTAGTGAAATCTTTCGTGTTAAATCAGCGGTTCCCAAACTTTTTGTCTAGAAAAATTTTAGCATTGGGTTTGAAGTTAAATAGATCGAATATTTGTAATCAGCTGTAAGGGTTTTGCACTACCTAAGTAGGGATACCATTCATATTATTTTAACGTGATCACTCAAGCTAGGAGGGGGGGGGCACAAAAAATAATTACATTAAATTGTAAATATATACAATTTTGTTTTTTGAGCCACGGTGCCCTTGAAAAGAGCTTGCGGTACCCAGTTTGGAAACGTATATGACCGACGATTGGCGATTGGCGCACGCCACTGAACCCTGTATCTAGAGAGTGAAACACTTACAAGAAGCACACTCGTCGGTGTTTATGACGCAGTCGCGTCCTTGGAATCCGGGCGCGCACGCGCACTTGTACGATCCGTCGGTGTTCTGGCACGTGGCGCCGTTGCGACAGGGCGCGGTCAGGGCGCACTCGTCCACGTCCTCGTTGCACAGTCGACCCTTCCAGCCGATGGAGCACTCGCACGCGAAGTCCAAAAAGTTGCTGGACGGCGAGCACTTGGCCCCGTTGCGGCACCGGTTCGGCGTGCACGGGTCCAGGCGGCTCTGGCACTCGGGCCCGGTGAACGGCAGCTGGCACACGCACTTGTACGCGTTCACCAGGTCGATGCACGAGCCGCCGTTCTTGCACGGATTGATGGCGCAGTCGTCCACGTTCACGTCGCAGTTGTGCCCCGAGTAGCCGGGCTTGCACTGGCACGTGTACCCGTTCACGCGGTCCGAGCACACGCCACCGTGCTGGCACGGGTTCGAGCTGCACTCGTCCACGTCCACCTCGCACCGTTTCCCCGTGTAACCCGGGCGACAGTGACATATGAACTGATTGAGGCCGTCCTCGCACCGCAGCGCGTTCAACGAGCACGGGTTGCTGGCGCACTCGTCGATGTCGGACAGGCAACGGGGTCCGTAGTAGCCGCGCGGACACTCGCAACGCCAACCGGCCACCAGGTCCACGCAGGTGCCGCCGTTCGCGCACGGACTGCTGGCGCACTCGTCCACGTTCATCTCGCAGTGGAGTCCGGTGAAGCCGGCGAGACAGTCGCACGAATATCTGTGGGTAGGGCAGGGAAAAACGACGATATAACGTTAGTAACTTGATTTTTTTTTTTTTTTTTTGGGAGGGGGAGAGGAATTGGGGTTAACGTTTTTGATTTTTATAATCCACGCTAAACGGACACTTCAGTGGCGTAGCGTGGCGGGTGCGGGAGGGGCAGCCTTAGTGCTAATTTAGAAAGCAGCGAGCAAAAAAAAAAATATGTGTTCTTCACACCTCGGGTGGGATACTGTTTTGATACTTTTGACGGGTGTATTGAATTTTAAAGAACCGTTTTTTTTAGTAATTGGTGAAAGTTTCAAGTTTCTAGCTATATATTATTTTTGAATTTATGTTAAAAGTCAATTTCAAATTTTACGGAAATTCCGGTAATTGCATATTTTGCAGTTTTTTTTTATCAATTTTTCGACAGATTTTCCACGTTTTTCAAAAAGTATTGAGAAATCGAAAAAATGACCTCTCTAAAGTACCATCTGGGTGGTTTTCGGGAACTATAGAGAATTGCTGATCGAAACTTTTGGACAAGTATTTCTATACGAAAAAGTGTTTTCAGAAAGAAGAAAAAAATAAAATAAAAATAAACATCATTGTAAAATCATAAGCTTCTTCACTCCGTTTAGAATCTAAAATATCTTTTGAAATTCAAGCATTGAAGCAGAAAGTAAAAAAAAAAAAAATCAGTGTTTATGTACGAAATTATTCTCATTTCACACGAGTTTTCTGGGCGAAAAAGTTATTAAAATTTTTTCAAACCATAAAAGCGTTTTTTTTTTTTTTTCAATAAGTTTTGATGTATTATTATATTGTGTGATTCGGGAAGAGTTCCTACCCCTGATTGGCCCCCGGCCGACTTACTTGTTGATTCCGTCGATGCACTTGGCTCCGTTGCGACAGGGGTTGGACACGCACTCGTTGATGTTCACCTCGCAGTTAGGGCCGGACGTACCAGCCCGACACCGGCACTGATAACCGTTGACCAGGTCCTCGCACGTGCCGCCGTGCTGACAGGGGGCCGAGGCGCACTCGTCCAGCTGATCCTGGCACAGCAGACCCGTGTAACCGGGATGACAGGAGCACGTGAACGAGTTCTGGCCGTCGATGCACTCGCCGTGTTTGCATGGGTTGGACAGGCAGTCGTTGATGTTGTGCTCGCAGTTGAACCCGGTGAAGCCGGGCGAACACTCGCACTGGTAGCCGGCAATGGAGTCGTGGCAAATGCCGCCGTGCCGACAGGGGCTGCTAACGCAGTCGTCGATGTTCGTCTGGCACCGCGGCCCCGAGAACCCGGCCGGGCACGAGCACTTGTACCCGTTGATCATGTCGGTGCACACGCCGCCGTTCTCGCACGGATTCGCGTCGCACTCGTCCACGTCGATCTCGCACTGTGTACCGGCGAACCCTGCGTATAGTAGAGGACAATAACGAATGATTAATATTACTCAGGGTCAAAGGACTTAGGTTAGGTTAGGTCAGGGGTCAAGGGACTTTGCGAATTTCAAATACATATTCTACGATCAGGAATGGACGCGAAAGTTAGGTTAGGTTAGTTAAAAATATTTTTTATCGCTGTTATCTAAGTATAAAAAATAGTTGTGTAGGCAGCATTTTTTGTAATATTAAATTTTACTACACTACTATGATGATCAATTTTAATAATTATCTTTGTCTAACGTTTTTAAAATGTATACTTATTCAACCCAAAAATATAGTTTTCCAAGAATGAGATTTATTATATATATATATATATATTTATTTTATTATTATTTTATTTTTTGTATATATTTTTGTTTTTGTTTTTGCATATATTTTGTAAATATTGTATGTTCAAAATGTGAGGGACAGTAGTCGAGGGATTGTCTAGGCTACAACCCACCCAGAGGGGTGATCGTTTGTTGTGTTTTTGTTTATTACAATAAATGATGGCGACCCGCCACCTGAAGTATTGCTTCACGGCATTTCCATGTGGCGGGTGTATTGCCGGTTCAAAAAAAAAAAAAAAAATGATTTATTATATTCGCTTTTCGGACAATATACAAATTCCACAAGCTCTGATTATATATACTAATGTGTTTAAAAATAAACGCGGTATTGACGTGCGGAAAACATCGTGTTATTATATAAACGAGTAACGGCATATTTATTGGACATTTTAAAAATTAACAAACTTTCTTTTTAAAGTCCTTTTCGGTATACGGATTTTCATAAGTCCCTCCCTCTCCCACAAAGCTTGATGGCACTGATGACGGTCAAAGATTGTGGAACTTATTATTATTAATATTCATCATTTTTTTTTTTAATGGGAATACGATAAAAACAAATAAATAAATAACTAATGCAGGTAAACGTGTGTTCTAGATTACGGATGCAGGTCACATGTATAACATCACCATATCACGTGTGTGTGTGTATAATGTATATACAACTTTATATATATATATATATATAATCGTAAATGCACATAGTGAGCGCAACAGGTGTGCGAACCGGAGAATATGTGTGTGTGTGTGTGTGTGTGTGTGGCGTGTGGGAAATGAATAATTCCAAGGAATCGGCGGGATCCAGTTCCAAGTTTGGTAATTAAAGGTTGACGACAACAGTCTGGTTTTTAAATAGGAATAAAATTAACAATTATTATTATCCATCCAACGACGACTGTGCAGGAATATCGTGTAATTGGTATATAAACGGAGCGCACAGACCATCTGTCTCCGAGTTCGGTTTACAAGGACTGCAAAGTCCTATATTTGGGTCGGAACGTACAATACCGAATCGAATAATATGACTTGGCAAATTATTACAACAATATGTTTGTTTCCTCGCGCGACCACGACGACGATTCACGTGATGTTATTTAATAATCGACGACCACGTGAAGAAAATCGTTGAGCTGTCTGCCTGCTCGACACGAGTACTAACAATTTTTTTATTTTTCTTACACTCGGTCATAAAAAAAAAAAAAAACACATTATACATATTATATGTAATAAAAACGCCGTTCACACGCGAAAAATATTCTCAATCACATAATGAACAGAGTGTATGTGTTTTTTTCCCCACTCCTTCTGCTCTAACGGAGGGAATGATTGTAAATAATATTTAACATAATTCCGTTGGATCGGAGCCAAACGCGTTAACGTCTTAATGATAATCCGTTTAATTATTACGAAACGCATAAAATAAACATTTCATTAAACGTTTCATTTCTATTTCAAAGTAAAAAAAAAATAATCCCACGGTGAGTGTGTGTCATTGAGTATTTATTAAATATCTTTTTTCGTTCTATAATCGAGCTAATCGGAATAATAACAATTCCATATTTGTGATGTTATTATATTTTAGATTCTGAGGGGAGCGAAGAAGCTAGTGTTTTTACAATGATGTTTATTTTTTTTTTTATTTTTTTTTTTCTGTTAACACTTTTTCGTATAGAAATACTTGTCCAAAAATTTCGATCAGTACCTCTCTGAAACCGGATTTTCCTCTAGATTGTACTTTAGAGAGGTCATTTTTTGA
>JAIPRM010007619.1:0-16971 GCA_025469315.1 Stegophylla sp. TES_Ste_2020 | reverse complement strand
TTTAAAAATATATGCAAATGTGCCACTCCATCATTTTTACAGTGAAGTTTGATTAAAAACGTAATTTTTTGAGAATTTATATAATTAAACAAATTTCTCGCGACCCCCCAAAAGTTGACTCGAGACCCACCAGTGGTTCGCGACCCACACTTTGAGAAACACTGGTATAATCCATTTTAAAAGTTCCGATTTTTGTAATCGAAATAACGACCAGTCAAAATCGTTGTTACGAATTTATTATACCGGTGTCAAAAAGGAACTTGAGAAATTTAATGAAATAAACAAAGACATTTGTGGGGTAGCATATAATGATACCTTCATATGACCCCACAATCTTTGTTCGGGGGTTGTAGCGACACCAGTTTACGTCAGTTTACTGCGACGCCCCGTGTATGTATAATACTATTATAGTGTATACACAGCGCGTTTAATATTTATACGCACAAATTTGGATATGAAATCGCATTGTTTGTGTGTGTATTGTGTTCACGCGATTACAAAATGTACATAATAATATAACTATCGTTTATATGCGTTCGCTAGATTTAAGGCGAAACAAAAGATTAAACACTGTGATGGCACGTCAAAACGCGATTATTGTGTGTGACGCGATTATGACACACGACTACGATGGGGTTTAGGCTTAACGATTGAGAACGGTCTGGGCTGGGGAGGTAAAAAAAAAGAATAGAAAAAACACTTGTTATCCGTTCGTATCGTTATGTGACACACATCTAATAATATTACATTCTCTCGGCGTTCGCATGCTACGGTTATTATTATGATCCTAGCCAGTGGCGTATGAAAACGTTTTAGAAACAAAGTTTAGATTGTAAAATATTATTTGATCGTTTAACGCGCTCGCTGCCTGTACAATAATATAATGGATGTACTTAGATGATCACTTGGTTTAACTAGACTAGCACGCGTAGCCAGGATTTTCTTAAGGGAAGAATTTACAAATTTTTTTTAGTGGACTACTCCAGTGGTGTAGCTATGGTGGGGGTGGGTTAAAGTGTATACAATAACGCTACACACCAGGGCATTGGACCCGAGTTATTTATTTGGGAGAAAATTCAGGTGTTTTAGATATACACAAACACAAATTTCTTATAAAGTGTCAACTATGAAATCATAAAATAACTCAAGAAAAATAATTATCGAATCATGTCAATGATTATCTATCTAGCCGAACATAATAGTTTTAATCGTTCATATGGTTTGTTATTTAAATTATATGTTTAAGATCTACTTTGCTGCTGGTGTTAAACTATTTTAATTTCCTTTAGGTAGGTATAATACTATAATAGTAATAAAAAAAAAAAAATCAAAGGATGGGGTTTGAACTACGCCACTGGATGTGAGGGTACAAAGAAATAAAATACATTTGTGTATATGTGCTTATGCGCACGCGCTTAATATGCTTATTCATAAGTGTGTAAGTGTTTCAGCGGTCAAAGAGTAATATTCGTAAGTCGTCGAATGTTTCGTTGTGTGCGAAATTTTTTTTATTTTGTTTTTTCATCAACAACGAGCGTTCGTAGAGCTTTTGGAGGATTTCACTCGCTGTATCGCATACACTTTTTATGATATCTCCAACACGATACGTATATTATTGTGTAGCAATAATTCACGCGTCCTAAGCAGCTATTATTATAATATAATATACAATGCGCATGCTTAAAACCAGTTGCGGTTGGTCCGCGGTCTAAGCGCGTGTATTATTATAATATTCTGACGGCTTGGCCTTTTTTTTTTTTTTTTTTTTATCATAATTTATTTATGCGGTTTTTTTAAAAAAAACTCACATTAAACCGTTTAAATGACGGTACACACTATTATCGTTAACGGTAAGTGGCCGTATAAACGTGCCGAATACCACCATAGTATGTAATAATATGTACATAATATATAATAAATACTCGTACACACACACACACACGCACAATTCACCACACCCTACTTAAAAGTATAATAATTATTATCCAGGATGATAATTTCAAGTTTTCTCATAATATTATTATATTTTGTTTAAATGGGATAATATTTATGTAACATAAAAAAAAAAAAAAACAATTTTCGGATAAAAATACACTCTCTCACACGGCGCGCATCGTCTGCTAGTGGCTCAGATGCTTGTCGCGGACGTGCTAGCGGTTTCGTCCTATTACAACAGTGGCGGCGGCGGCATTCGAGTCTGTTTGTATCCTCCTTGAGCGTACACACGTCCCCCCCGGCCCGGTCCCCTATACACTTAATACAATATACATTCGTAGAACTTGTGTAATGGCGCTCTAGAGAATAACCGACCACCACTATCAAACGAATGCCATGTGGGGTTGGCGAAAACTACCGCCGAGGGGGATATTTCGTTTTATATAGAACGACAAAAAGAATCGGGTATTTTTATTTTTTTTCTCTCGTTGGAGATATAATATGCCGAACTGTCCAACAATTTCATCACATTGTTTTAGCTCTCAGAAATAATATTATACTCGGGTTACAATAAATAAGTATCATGTAATTCATAATTACCATGGTCATTGTATTGTAGATTGGTGTATAAAACATGACGCGTGTCTAAAGTTTAGTATTTTTTTATAGACAAGAAAGCATAAAAAGTATTTATACGTCAGTATATATATATATAGCTTACAAACTTGCTATTATGAAATTCCACAACAACGAGAATGTATGTTGACACGTTAAGAAGTTCGAAATTGAAAATCTTTTTCAAAGTTTGTAACGTTATAATTTATTGCGATTTTTCAAAAATAGATTATTGTAATTTTATTACAAAAAACTGGCATTTCTGATGGAATAAAATATAAGCAAGGCATTTAAAAAAAAACAACAAACTACTAATACCCATATAATATTATAAGTAAAAAGTGTGATTTATTTCGCATCGTTATTATTTTTCACTCCTAGGGTAGGTAGGATACTCTTCTTGGTGGAGAGTGTGTTAAATTTTGAATTAACGAAATATAATTTTTTAATAACTTTATTCTGAACAGAACTCCGGTTAATTATACAAAATAATAATAAAGTTATCAATTTTAAATTGAGTATTCTTAAGAATGATTCGTGAAAATGTTCAATTTTCCAAGATCTAAAGCTCTTGCAATAATTGCAAATTTCCTCATCTGATTTTAGCAAAAATACTTATACAATACAATCAGGCCCGTAGTCAGACCAAATTTTCAGGCGGAGAAAACCGAATTTTAGGGGGAGCATTATATTATATAAAAACAATATTAATGAAATTTTTAATTTATTTACACTGACATCTCATTAAATGAACACAACTGTAATTTTCTATCAAATATCCATGTGTGATTGAATAATAATTTGGAAATTTACAAGTAAACATTTATTTTAAAAATACGAAACGAATATTAAATATTAAAATAAAAAATAGGTAATAAATATTAAAAATAAAACTTAGAGTTTACTTAGATAATTAAATGATGAACATAGGGGGTTGTGGTCTTAAGAAGACAGAATTGCTGAAAAAAGATATACCTACCTAAAAGCCTTTCTAATATTTTTAATATTCTTAGGTTAGATTATAATATATAAACACGCAGACATTGTTTATAACGTCAAAATACTATTACAATGCCAACTACAATAATTATAATGTAATGTTAAAATATTATTTTCAGAAAGAAATTTGTACAAGGGCTTACACAGGCTCATGATTATAGAAAGCTCAAAAACTTTTATGAATTCAAAAAAGACGAATCACCATTATTACAGAAGAAAATATTAAAATATGATGATTTAAAAAAATGAAATTACATTAAGTTGAATTGCTCTAAGATAAAATAAATTTAAAATTTAGAACAGGTATGACTGACATTCATCAACAATTATTTTACCTGAGAGTTAGTTGACGTCAGTGATATTATTAAACTGAAGATTTATGTTATTGCGAACGTCATTATCTTAAATTTTTCGATATCTCGCACTAAATTAAAATCGCTTAAAACTACCATTACACTTAATAAGACATTAGGTACTCTTAACATCTCGAAATTAAATGTATCGTTTTCTGTTATCTCGAGTATACAAATAACATAATTGAAATAGAAACTGAACATTTTTAAATTCATTTGTACAGTTCGAGTTTAAAACAGAAAAGTGAAATGGAAAAAAATTAACGTAAATTAAATGTTTTTATTATTCCTAGAAAAGTACGTTGAAAAGGTGACTAATAAATATGATGTTGTTATTAAAAAATATATAATATGGGATAGATGATGTCTTTTCTCTATTAATAAATTTCGGAACAACTTTTGAAGATTAAAGCAAATAAAAAAAGAAGTGATTCGCATTTTGGGGTTTTCTTCGCTCTAAGGGTAGGATACTTTTATGGGTATATTGAATTTTAAAAAAACCATAAATTATTTCTTCAACAAGACGATTCTGAGTGGAGTTTCAGTTTATTCGAGACAATTTTACTTAGCAATTATAAAGTTTGTAATGACAAAAAAAAAATTTTTTTTTTACTCTACCAGTTTTATACTTCACTATAAAACGAGAAAAGTAAAAAAAAAAATAGTTTTGATGAGAAAAAAGTGTTTTAAAAATATTCTTGAGCCAAAATATTTCTCATATTAATTATTATCATCTATCTATATTTAAATTTTCATGAATTTTGGATTATAAAAAAAAAGTTTCAGAGTCTTTTTTATCAAATTTCGGATAGTTTTTCCCAAATTTTGAGAAAACTATTGTGAATTTCAAATAATTACCTCTCAAAAGTATCGTGTAAAGGCAAATCGGGATACTCAGCATGTTTTTCATTATTTATAAGTTTATAACCTATTATCAGGAGTAAATATGAAGTCTAGAGATGTATTTTTTGGGCGGATGTATATCCATCATGTCTCTCTTTACTACAAAATTTAAAATCTAAGAGCACTTTGGGCATCAAAAGTTCTAGTTACGCCACTGCTTAAAGAACACATTACAAGTGCATATATTACAAAATAGGTAATTATACAATAATTGGCAAACGTAACTTATGAAAAATAGTTTATTTGAAGCCCACTACATGTTTAGGAACATTATTAAAAAAATATTTAGAAATTGTAAGCGTGCTTGCAGGATAGGTACCTGATCTCTTGTGATGTCTTCAGGATTATTCAGGATTAGTTTAATATAGGCTCAATATTTGAAAAAATATAAAGCTGTTAAAATTTTGTACCCGTGGGAGGGGGGGAAATATCGTTAGATTTCATGTGCGAACAGTTTTAATGTTCACGACTGCAAAATTTTGATGCCATAAAAATGTTTGTGCCCGTGGCCCCAACCATTCCATGGTACAAAGTTGTACAAAGTGTAATTTTATATTTATTGTTTACATTTGAGTAAAGTAAAACTATGCTCAAGGGTATTAATTTATTAATAAATGCAATATTTGTGGATAAAATTATTCTTGAGAAAAAAATAAAATTTTTTACGTTTTTTGATAAAATACATCCAGACAAATTATTTGTATATTCTTATATATATATATATATTATAATTCTTCGTAATAAAAAAACTTTTATAAATTACAAATTTTAATAAAAATAAAATAAAACATTCTATTCAAACAATCATTAAATAACAAATGTACATATTGTATAACACAAAGTTCTATAATTAATTAAATAATCATTGTATATGCATTTATATTGAATGTTACTTTCAATATTCACTTATATTTTTTTGTTCTTTATGTATGCTATAAATACGTTTTAAACGTATCTGAAACGCCTTCTTTAGTTAGTAAAACTTTGCCCCAAGGTGTTAAATCATATCCTCTCTCTGTGTACAAAAACGGCCCGAATATTACTCGTCCCAAATTACTTTCGTTCCTTTTTAAAAATCCTTTTTCTTTTAAACCAATTACTATATAGCCATTTGCAGCTGAGTGCAAATCTAATCTTATATCAACTTTAAACTCGTATGTCGCCTTAGGATCATCTTTTGTGTTCGGCACTGACGGTGACTGATATTCTTTGATTCGTTTACCCTTGTTGAAATAAGTTACTTTCACGAAAGTCCTCGATTTTTCTAAAACAAAAATATTACATCATTTTTTTCGGAAAGATAAGATATTACAAAAAATGAAATGCTTTTAACATATTTAGGAATATTATTACGGGAATAATAATAAAATCAAAAAAAAAAAATGATTTTACCAACCGTGGTGTAGATTTAGATTATTGGCTTCGTGAACAATTATATGCAAAGTTTCCTGTTGTTTTTTATAGCTTAAACTGATATTTAAATTGCAATGGTTTATATCAGGCTAGACAAAACAAAAAAAAAAAAAATTATGTAAAATACAATAACGTTTTTTTCCGTCAACATACGTAATAATATAAATCCGAATATTATACAATTACGAACCCAAGAATTTTTGTAGAGTTTGACACTCTGCGCCCCGTCGTCATTCGGTGTAATATTGTCTAGATAAAATAGAGCATGGCCAACCGCATCATATTTTCCTTGATATTCGTAATCAAACACAGATATCCTAAACAAATCAATACACAATAATAAGCTATAGAACAAACACGGTAAACAAATAACGATGTGTATAGAGAATTATTATTTACCTTAGTACTTTGTTTGCAATACACTTGGTGCTAATAAAGAAATCTTCATTTACAACGGGACTCATAGCAGCAGCTATGGTTTTACTAGTTTTTGTAGTTTTCTCCTGGGGCAAAAGTGTGAGTTTCAAAACTGTCTTATACGGTCGTTTATCTTTCCCTTTTGGCGCTAATCCATCCAAGTTGTCCACACGAACAAACAGCCTTCAAATTAAATTTTAAATTAAAACAACATGATTCCTATCACACTTTAAATACACACAATGCTCTACCATGTATACTCTTTTAATAAATATTTTTTTTTTTTTTGGTTTATTTTTCTGTTGGAACTTTGTATTTGAACAATTATGCATTCGTATCACGGTTATATCAGCAGCCTGGAGAGTGTAGTTTAGAATAAATGAAAAATGAATACAACATTAATAGTACATTTGAACATGAAAAAATAAATTTAGATTAGTTTCGTTTGAGTGATTTCTTATGATTTTTAGTTTCCTTAAATAGTTATAATCACTTCTACCTTGATATTCTGAAATTAGAATATTTTATTTGAAAATATTCTGATTATTATTTTTTTATAATGGATTTTTTTTTCGGTCAATATAGTTTAAGCAAACATTTTAAGTTTAAGTATACACTGGAGCTGCTCCGAAAAATTTTTTCTATTTTCAGTTAATAATAATGGGTTATAAAACTGGCTAAGTAAGAAGTTAAATTTTTTGGAATAATAATAAACATAATTTTTAAGTAATATTTTATCATATAAACCGAAGGCCCACTCTGAATCATTTTATTAAAAAAATGATTTATTGTTTCTTTAAAATTTAAAACACCCACCAAGTCCCCCCACCCGAGGAGAGAAGAATATCCACGGTGCCAAGTATATCCAGATTTTGGTTTTAACTTCACCATAAAGAAGTGAATATTTCGTTTTACCAATTTTTTTACGAGGAATTGAATATATTATTTAATTTAAAATGCAAAATTAAAATAAGGTTATATATTATACAAATATATTATTGTAATAAAATTAGTTAAAACTATAGAGTACAATTGTTGAAACTATCAAGTGTTAACTTACAAGTTTCCTCTTTGCCTTTTATATTTTATTCGCTTTGTTCTAGTATCAGGGAAAAGTAAACAAATTCCTACTTTTTACCATTGTTCGTTTTATTATTACGAATAATAAAGTGTTTTAAAATTGTTTCAAGTATGAAAGAGGAAACTTGAGAATATATTAAAAATAGTTTGTACCATTTTTGACGTATAAAGTTTGCCAAACCGCTTTGTGTATGTTTCACATAACATATAGATGCTTTTTGCTTTTTTTATTAAATGACTGAGTGACTGATTCTTAGTCTGTGGAGTAAATTTTTCTAATATTTATATGTCTTAGACTATTGATTTGAAAAGAAAAATTTGAATTTGCAAAAATGTATTCTCTCTTTTATAGAATTTTAAATTAGAGGTATTGAATGTTATTCAAGAGAGTCAAAAAAAAAAATCAATTAAATATCGCAAAAATATAAATTTTTCCATAAAATATGGTATTATAATTAATATAATATTATTTTAAATTTCACAAAAGAATTTACAAAATGCAATATGCCATATGCATATTAAATCACGTAATTGTAGCACATAAAGTTATGTATCAACTACAAATAGAACCAACAATTTGAGAATGAGGGTTTCTGGTCAATTTTAGACTTTTTAAAAAAAATCAAATAACATCTTATTAATCAATTTGATTGGTTAATTAAATTTTTAAATCTTCAACGTACGATTATAGACAATGATTTTGAACAAAGTTTTGTTTTTATAAACAAGGAAATCATTGTTTAAACATTTTTGAAAGTATATAATAATACATATAAATGCACTCTAATGAACTAATATAAAAAATAAAATCTCCCAAGTAGATAGTAAGTATTTTTTTAAGATATTATGCTTAAAGTAGGCAATATTACTTTTTTGTGTGTTGATCGTAAGTTATTTTGAAATTAACGTTTCCGTAAGCTTGTTCTTGGTGTGCGTTAGGATCAACGGGAGGAGCGTTGTCTACGGGCGTTTTCCAAGAATTCGAAACCGCCTCACTAGATCTTGATCTTATCGACGTTAATCTACTCGTGACATTTATCATTGACGTCGCCACCGAGCCAAAACGATAGGGCCGTGCAGATGAGTTTGCAGTATTGGCGTCCTCAGCACTTTTTGACGACAGTGCAAAACTATCAGAATCGGTAGTCGAAGTTACGTCCTATGATAATTAAAAGTCGATTTTTGGTGTTAATTATTATTATTATTTTATTTTTTGTTAATGCGTGTAGAAAAAAAAAATCAATTTTAACCTGCATACTCTGAGATTTCAGCCAACCTGTAGTTTCCTTACACGAGGCAGGAGAAAGATAATCCATTTTATCTTCTTTCTTAGAAAATTCTTTTTTGCCAGCTGTTAAACTCTTAAAAAAAAAAGTAATAATAATAATGATAAGTCTGTTGTTATAGCTAGGGTTCGGAGGATTTATATGCCCTAAAAAATTAAGAAATATGCTCTTAAAAATATGCTAATATGCTGCGAAATTGTTTTAATAAACTCAAAATATGCGCTTAAAATGGGGTATTATATGCATTTATTTTATAAAATAAATTAAAAAATGTAAACGATAGGCATAAGGAAAAAAAAATGTTATATACATGTAAGTAAGTACTCGTCCTACACGTCACTTATTCTATAAAAACAATATTTAAAGGTAAATGTTTGATCAAATGCCATTTATTTTATCAATTATAGGCTATAATCCATTCCAGTCAGAAGGTAATACTTAATTGGCTTTATATAAAAAAGTATGCAAACCATAGAAACATAAAATACAATAGGACAGTTGAAATACGATAAGAATTGGACGAAACTGAAAATTTTCGTTCATAAAGAAGAGTGGAGATGTTTAGTGGAATGTTAGGCAATAAGTCTAAATGGCCTTGAATAAGCCAAAATGAAAAAAAGAAATAACATTTTTGTTGACGGAAATAATCAAAGAATGAATTGTAAAAAAAAAAAAAAACTAATAAAAGTTGTTACATAAGACAATTTTATGAAAAAATTCAAAAATATTCTCCAAAACTTTCAAAACTTTAAAATAAACAATCATTAAAAAAAAAATATCCAAATATGTAACAATATGCACATATATATAAGCTCAAATATATGACCTAAAAACTTCAAAACCTTAAAATATGCAGTTATTACAAAAAAATCTTCAAAATATGTAAAAATATCCAAAATAAAACCAGCATATTTTTAATCCCGATATGTGAAATGAAGTTCTATCTCTGCACTTAACTATTTTTTGGATTTCCTAAAAAAAAAAAAAAAAATGTAAAATGCAATAAAATCCTAACCCTAGTTTAGCCAAAGATTAATAAAAGTACAATTAACTATTAACTTCTAAACTAAGACATTAATAATTAAGATACTCAGTATTCAATTTTTACTTAGTTAACTCAGTTTCAAAGCGCATACGCCTACTGCACATATTGTACAAAATATTCATTTTTTAAAATGATTCTACGTCACAATTTTAAGAAAATATTTTAAGCTTTCAACTATTTATTTTTGAATATCTATTGCAAACATAGTAAATAATATATATATATATATATTCATTAATATTGCAAAACAACTCACCAAGTCTGGCGTCGAAGTGGAACCGGCTCCCGCCGTGATTGGCTGTAACATCATCATACTGACGCCGGCCAGCGTTTGGAACGAGTTGGGAGTTTTCGGGTCTTTGGTTTTGCAAACCGTTTTCACCCATTTTCCTTTCTTCTTCGTGTTGGCTTTCGGAGGTTGATCGTCATCTTCGCCATCACTCGTGAGTCCAGACACGGAGAGCCCGTCCTCGTCATGGGATATATGCCGACCGAAACTAAAAAAAAAAATGTTTTTGCAGCGTTTTAAAATTCTGCGCGTGTGATGTGTTGTTTAACAGTGCGACTTAAATGTATATTATTAGGGCCCGGATTTAAATGCACTGAAAAATGCTCTAAAAAACAGTCAAAAACGCATTTAAAAAATGTATTTTCCCTTGAAAATGCCCTTAAAAACGCATTTTATTGCGAAAATGCACCGAAAAAAAGATCGTATACATTTTAATATTTTTTAATTTATTTTACTATATTTTACCGTCTGTCCAGTCCAAGTGACCGTAAGTAAAGATAAGGTACAAACTTTATAGCAATATTATAGAGAGATTTATAGGTGTTATTAAGGAAAAAATCGAAAAACACGGATTACATTTTTTTTTTAAATTAGCTAAATTTAAATTATTGACTTGTATTAATGTACATATATTATAAATTCGAGTTGTAGATTTATTGTTAAAATATGCATTAAAATTAATAAAAAGACAGAAAATGCTGAAATATGCACTAAAAATGAAAAAACATTGAAATATGCAAAACAAAAGTTTGTCACATGAAACAAATTTTGTAGTTGGAAAGAATTAATTGTTAATGTTAATATATTATAATATATGTATCAACAAGTACCGACCTGGAAATCTTTTGAACAGTGTAGTGTTCCGTACTGCCGGCCACCGGGTTTCCGTTTTCCAAAAGGCCCAAGTTGAGTCCCACGTCGTCCGAACGACGGCCGAAACCGAAATAAAACAGACAACATCGGTAACAGTTCTTGAACATTTCAGAGTAACTCTGCAATAAACCATAAACGTTTGCAGTGTAGCGTATAGAGGTATTAGGATATAATATGCGTAGACTTTGCCGTTGCAGCAGACTTAAAACGTCTCAAAATCGAACCATCTGTTTGATATCATTTTGAGTGCGCCGCAAATTTTCGTCACTAACCTCGGCCGGAACATCAGCCATTTTCAAAGGAAACTGTGCATGGTACTGGTTTAACGCGGCCGAATTTGGAAAAAAAAAAAGCAGAATACCTATTTTTTTAAATTTTTTTTTCGTTTTATTCAACTCGGTACCGGTGGCGTGTAGGTACACTGAAATTTGACTAGATACGTTCTCCAATGGTTTTCCGCTATGAAACCTCGATAGACAGATGTTTCGGTCAACTGTGTAAACAGTATAATATAATATACATGCAGGCGAACATCGACGTTGGCCCCTATCGGCGTGAAAAAAAAAAACTATACGGCTAAAAAGAGTATACCATGTTTATCAGCAGCATAGGAAGTACGTATCCTTTTTATGGTAATATTTTTATTTTTAGCATATCTCAAATATGATGTACAGTAAATACATATATATGTTTATTTATTATATACATACAAGTGTTGTATATAATATAATATGATTATTTATTTATTTTACATGTTAAAATTAAATTAATATACACCAATAATAATGAGATTTACGCGAGTTGTACGTTTATATTGTTATATACATTGTGATTAGGGAAAAATCGTTCACATTTATTTCGAGAACCGGAACTTCTAAACTATATCTACACAATATGCGTATATCAAAATTAAATTAGAACGCAACTAGTGTGTGTGTGTGTGAGCTGAGAACCGTTAATTGGGAACAGTACATGTAAGGATTGAAAAACTCAGACCAGAGCCGGGACAAGGTGAAACCTAAGCTATCAAGTCCACAGCCACCTTTTATATAAGTAAAAAAAAAAAAAAACGATAATAATGAATGTTTGTAGTTGAACACTATTTGAATATTATTACATTTTTTACTTATTTAGGAATAACATTTATTTCCTGACTGTATTGGCATTGGCTATTCAGTGATCACTTATAATAATATTGTAAACATTTTTCAACATTAAAGCTCAGAAAAGTTATATCCAATTCCTTTAAATAATTGATAAGATAAATAAAAACATGCTTAGCAAGATAATTCATCTAGCTAAAACACAATATTTTGATAATGATGTGTCTATATATGCATTTGTAAATTCAATTAGAATTCTCATAATTTAAAATCATTAAAATTTGAAAATATGTTACTATTATGTTTGCAATATCATTTATTTGATATTTATAAAATAATACTGGGATAGGCGTATTTGACACCTTGACCTTGACCAGGTCTTAAAAATGTCTAGATATCATATACCTTGTATAATAAATCCAAAAAAAAAAAATATATATATATATGACTTGTTATGTAACTTGATATGTTTGGCATTATTTTAAAAAAAAGATTCTTTGACTCTCTCTTGCGGATTTAAAAATGTAACGATAGTGTCCACTAAATAAAACACAATGCAAGTATATAATTATCCTTCTTTCCCGTCAAACAGTAAGCCTGAATTACGTGACTAGCATTATATTTATGCAGAGGGCCGCTAAAAATATTCAGCCCACGATGCCCCGCCCGATTCTTAAGACCTAAATCCCGTTCCATCTGGAGTTCATTAATGGTTTTCGTGTAATAATACGGTCACAATCCCAGCACGAAGGGTCTTAAGTCAGTACACGAAAAATTAGTCGACCCTCGAAATTTTCTAAGCCAGTACAAAAACCCTTTGCCACGGAATTCGACGATAACAACGAGAGGAAACTAATCAGGCGAGGACTTTGTAGCGAGTATCCAGCTGACGAAATCACGAGTGTTTTAGTATTTAGTAGCGAAATGGAAATAACGAAAACAACATAAACGAATGTGTTAGTTTAATAACAATAATATTACAAAGTGATTTAACATTTTTTTTTTAATTTTCCTCGCTGGGAATTTAAAATAATACAATACAAATTACAGTTGACATTAAGAATATTTTTACACATAACATTATAATCTAATAAAAATGTATTGTTTTTTTTTTTTTTTTTTTTTTTCTAAAGTATTTGTAATTGACATAAACAACTGATTTTATAAGAAAAATGCACGATTGTATAAAACATATTACATATGAATAAAAAATAATGTTATCTCGTTTAATGTAACCGCTGTTAAGGTTTAGTAGGTAACGGAAAAATTGTTTTCGCTGTAAAATCTTTGCCATGTTGACCTACACCACTCATAAGACGTGTGTAGTGTAACGACCACTGGGATACTGAAGCACGTGCCGCCGCTCTAGGGGTCAATAGTTCTCTTTGTTGTTTATCGTGCAAGCCTTGTACACGGATAAATATGATAAACCCACACAGCTGATGTTTTCTTATTTTAAAATAAATGTTTGATTTAAAAAATTCGAAATTTTGTCGGCAATAAAAACAACACAACTGAATCTATAAACAAATCGAGTGATGTATTAAAATTTTTCACAAAAATATATAACAATAATAAGACTGTAGACTAAATTTCCTATAATATGTTTTAAATTCATAGTATGTGCTCGATTTTTACTTTTTTTTAACCATGTTATGCTTATTAGTTGATAATAAAAAGAAGTGAACTAGAACATTTTACGCCCGGCGAAAATATGTTAAAACTACGCCCTATCATAGAACCATCCCTACAATTTTTTTTTCTCATAATTTGCATACCTATTTATTGAATTCTAAACATTTTAAACATATTAATAGTAACAAAGTTAAAAAAAAAAACCTAACAAACTTCGCGCCATGGGTATTCTCCACTCCTCGTGTGACATATTTTGGTGGTTCTGTTAAATTTTAAAAAATCAATAAATCATTTCTTCATTAAAATAATTCTGATTGGAACTTCACTTTATATAAAAACAATTTTACATGAAAACTATAAAGTTTACTGCTATTAGAGGAAAATTTGATTTTTCTTTTTAATTTCTTATTAAATATTCTCTACCTATAATTAAATTGTTACATCATGTATCAGCAGGACACTAATATACATTTGAATACAACTAATTTGATGAACGAGTAGCTATTATTTCCAAATGTATATTTTGATTTCAGTTGTATTCTATATAATATAATTGTTATGTGAATCAAAGATACCTATGTCGTTTTAAATGTTGCAACGTCTCTGACTAGAAAAATATAATTTTTATATTATACGCGTAGAAACAAAGACGCTATACTTATTTTTCAAACTATCTTTTGCCACACATAATAAATTGAATAAATTGTACAATTTATGTCTTATGTCTATACACTTGCTTAAAAAAAAAAAAAAAAAAAAATGGTTATATTAAAATGCAATAATGATTATTTATTAACGACTAAATTCGGGTGTCATTAATTACGCATTAATTACCGTTATTTAGCAACTGTGAAGTGCTTTTTACACGCGCAGATTTACAAAAAGTTAAGAAGTCTTGAATATTTTCAACTTCATTATGAATAAAATATCATCGCACAAGTGTAGCTCTAAGCCTTAAGATTCAATTTGACATTTTAGATACCTTGACGCGAGCTACCGTTGTATATTATTTACGTTTATCGGTGCATATTTAATAATAAACTCATGAAGTAAAGTTAAACCTACACATTTATATAAATATAATATAATATTTTGCGCACAGTACTTATTGTGTCCAATATTCAGCTTCAGTACATCGTGTACACGCGAAACATCTGAAGCTGCTGATTGAAACCACTGAAAGTGGAATGTCAGATTCGTACATAACAAAATATGTTATATAATATAATAAATGGTTGGCTTAGGTTAGGTTAGTTAGATTATAATTATATTAATTATGCAATATAATTACAATCAAAATATGTCGTTAAATATAATAAATGATAATATTCATTTGAGATTTAAGCACCAATATTTTTCTAAGAATCAGGTTTAAAATAAAATAGCTATTTTAAATTTTTTTTAAACTATAGCGTGAATTTTTAAATTTGAAAATTGGAGTTCTAAAAAAAAAAGGGAAAAATGTATACGTTATTGCTGTAGTAAGCATTTTCAAAACAAAAAAGAAAACCGGACATACATCGCTCCTCGGGTCAAATACTCTTGGCGGGTGTGTAGAATTTTAAAGAAACGATAAATCATTTCTTCGATAAGACGATTCTGAACGAAGGAAGTTAATAATTGTCGTAATTTTTAACTCGCTCACCAAGAGTATCTGACCCGAAGAGTGAAGAATATCCATGGTGCGAAGCAAGTCCCGCTTTCTTGTCTATACTTTACTTAACTTTACTTTTTTTTATTTAGTAAATAATAAAAGGAAATAAAATTTAATGAGAAAAAAATGTGTTAGAAGATATCCAGAATTTTTTTTTCACATTTTCAAAATTTTCTAACGCCAAAATATTCCTCATATTATTGTCTATCTATGTTTAAATTTTCATAAAGTTTAGATCAAAAACTATGATTTTGGGTCGTTTTTGTTAAATTTTGGGTAGTTTTCTCCCAAAAAAAAAAAAATTTGAAGAATTGAGAAATTCATAAAATGACCTCTCTAAAGTACCAATTAGAGACAAAGAGACAAATTCGGTTTCAAAATGTTGCTGATCGAGACAAGTAGACCCATACGAAAAAGTGTATACAGAAAAAAAAGAAGAAAGAAATAAACATCATTGTAAAAATACCAGTTTCTTCACTTCGTTCAGAATCTAAAAATGTTAAAAATTATCAACAGAACAGAAGTTATTTCATTTATCAAATCGTATTGGAACATCCTTTAAACTGTAACTATATTATACATGTATAAGGAAAGAGGTGTTTTTTATGTTACTCTGTTCGATAACAAAAATAAAATAAAAAATAATTTTATGTTAAATTAAAAACTGATCAATGGTGAAAAAAGTGAAATTGCAAAATTACTACGTATTAATGTACCTAAGATATTTTAATATTGATTGTCTAGCTGCTGCTTAATTAATAATGATACTTAGTATTTTAAACATTTAAAACCTTCCAGAAAATATAAAGTATATAGTTAATAACATTAAAAATATTTCCTAAAACATCACGTAGATTAATGAATCAAGTAGAACGTCTAATTTCGCTTTTAGACAAAAAGTGCTGCCTCAGCATTTCCACAATGTACATTTAGTGGACTGCGGTGATTAAAAACACATTTGCGTTCAACGATGACCCAGAAACGTTTAACACATCTACTTAAATTCAAATATTTTCTATGAAGTTTCATTAGATGATACTCTAAAAGAGTTTGTTCACCACACTGCGGAAAGTAAATATAATAATTAATTGAAGCTTAAAAATATAAAAAGGTGGAATACTGTTGTATTATTAAAATTGAATAACGATAAAAAAATTCGCACAATAAGGGAAAAAATTAATTATAAAAGTATAAAATTCAATTATTTATTTTTTTAAATTAACTTTTTAATTGAAATTCATTTAAAAGTTAAAAAAGCCGGACATACTTCGCACGATGGGTGTACTTCGCACGACGGGTGGTATTCTCTTGACGGGCGTATTAAATTTTAAAGAAACGATAAATCATTTCTTCAGTAAAACGATTCTGAAC
>JAIPRM010007618.1:0-16973 GCA_025469315.1 Stegophylla sp. TES_Ste_2020 | reverse complement strand
CATTTTTTGAATTTCTCAATTCTTCAATTTTTTTTTTTGGAAAAAACTACCCAAAATTTGAAAAAAACGACTCAGGAACCATCATTTTTTGATCCGAATTTTATGAAAATTTAAACATAGATAGAAAATCTTATAAAAAATATTTTGGCGCAAGAAAATTTTGAAAATGTGAAAAAAAATTTTGGACATTTTTTGAAAATTTTTTTTTTTTTACGTATATTATTAACTTCTTTTGTTCAGACTTGTTTTACTGAAGAAATGATTTAACGTTTCTTTAAAATTTAATACGCCCGTCAAGAGAATACCACCCGTCGTGCGAAGTACACCCATCGTGCGAATTATGTCCGGCTTTTTTTTTTTTTGAACAATTATTACTGCCATTAAAGAACCAAAATCATAAATACACCTATTAATGTAATAAATTTAAGTACATACTTAACTAGTATACATTTTAAACCATTCAGTAATCAAATGACAAATTATGATTAAGTATATACCTTTAACGGGTGAAACATTGATGGAATTTGTTTCCTTTCGAATTTTAAAGCTTTTGAATTTTTGTATAGTCTGTAACGGTATTGATTTTCGTTATAAGTAATTAAAGTCATAATAAACTTTCAACTCTGAACACACATTTACTCGCACTTTTGAATTAGATAAGTATATATAAGTAGTAATTAATTTGTAAAGAGATTATGACCTGTCCGAAATATAAACTGCCGTACAGCTTATGTATCCATAAGGATAACTCTACATCACTCAAGCACGAGACACGGAAATGTGATTTTCTTCTTAGCTCTTCCAATAAGACAAAAATTTGGTAATTTATGTCCGTGTGTTCCGTTGGCATGAAGACTTGGTCAGGTCTTTCAATTAGTCTGTGATGTCCCCTAAAACAATGATGGGCTAAAGACACCTAACTGACCATATCACCGGACTGTGATGACCGTAAGGAAAGATAACTAATTCAGGGGAATATGGCTGACAAAATGCTTCGTCTGTTGAAAAATTTTGGACATTTTTCTAACATTTTTTTTTCTCATTAATTTTTTATATTATTAACTTCTTTCGTTCAGCATCGTTTTATTGAAGAAATGATTTATCGTTTCTTTAAAATTCAATATACCCGTCAAGAGAATCCCACCCGTCGTGCGAAGTATGTCCGGCTTTTTTTCCTTTATATATTAGATAAAAAAAGTAAAGTAAATGAAAGCAAAGCAAAATATAGACAAGAAAACCGGACATACTTCGCACCACGAATATTCTTCGCTCTTCAGGTCAGATACTTTTGGTGAGTGTGTTGAAAATGACGACTATTATTGTTCTTTATATTATTAACTTCTTTCATTCTGAATCGTCTTATTGAATAATTGATTTATCGTTTCTTTAAAATTATACACACTCCTCAAATATATCTGACCCGATGAGCTAAGAAAATCCGTCGTGTATAGTATGTTGGGCTTTCTTGTCTATACTTTACTTTATTTTTAGATTCTGAACGAAGTGAAGAAGCTAGTGTTTTTACAATGATGTTTATTTTATTTTTTTTATTATTTGTATACACTTTTTTGTATAGATCTACTTGTTCAAAAGTTTCGATCAGTAACTTTTTAAAACCGGATTTGCCTCTAGTTGGTACCTTAGGGTTTAGAGAGGTCATTTTTTTAAATTTCTCAATTCTTCAATTGTTTTGGAAAAATATAAACACAAAATTTGAAAAAAATGACTCAGAAACCATCATTTTTTGATCCAAAATTTATGAAAATTTAAACATAAATATAAAATAATATAAGAAAGATTTTAGCTCAAGAAAATTTTGAAAATGTGAAAAAAAAATTTGGACAACTTCTAACATTTTTTTTCTCATTTATTTTTTTTCCTTTATGTATTAGATAAAAAAATGGAAAGTAAAGTAAAGTATAGACAAGACAGCCGAACATACTTCGCACCACAGATAATCTTTGCTCTTCGGGTCAGATACTTTTAGTGAGTGTGTTGAAAATGACGACTAGTATTGTTCTTTATATTATTAACTCAGTATTTCCCAAAAGGTGTACCAAGGCACATTAGTGTGCCTTGATAATGTTGTAGGTGTGCCACGAAAATTTTAATAAATTAAATTTAACATAATTGAATAATTGAATATTTCTTATTACACAATGTATCACAGAGAACAGTAATTATAGAATCTAATATATTATTTATAGCTTTGCATTTCCTCAAAATGTGATTTAGTAGGTAACCTGGTGAAATATCATTGGAGTCACTTTCTTCCTAGGGTTACACCATTTAATGAGTTTTGTATTTTATATCAGGTCGTATAAACTTAAAATAAATTGAAATTTTTTTGTGACAAAAACAATACATTTTCAATATACTAAACTTTCTAATCCTACCACGAAAATGCTTTTTATTATTATTCGTTAGATATTATGATAGGCATTTGATAAATTATTTTATCGGATTTGGGTACCTTATATCTAGTAGAATACATATATAGTCAAAATGTGACTAATTGTAAAATATTTATATAATTCAAATTATAATATTTTCGGATATTTTTTAGTATGCGTTCCTTGCAGTGTTTAAAAAAACTAAAGAAAGTTACAAACATTAAAAAATTTTACTCAGAAAAAAAAATATAATACAAGTATTAAAAGAGGGGTTAATAAGAATATTCCCCTAATTAGCATACGCCACTGGAAGTAGATATGATATGTTTATCGAAAGTGTGCCGTGAGTTATTACAATTAATATTGATGTGCCGTGAGTGTAAAAAGTTTGGGAACAACTGTATTAACTTCTTTCGTTTTCAATCGTCTTATTGAAGAAATGATTTATTATTTCTTTAAAATTTAATACATCCACCAGGAGCTTCAAACCATGAGATACGAAAAATACTCGTCGTGCGAAGTATGTCCGGCTTTTTTTCTATATTAACAATTAAATAGGTAACTAAAACGAACAAACATAGGATCGACCATAACTAACAACATGACTAACAACACTAAATAACAATGCTCACTTACGAGTATTATGTAGTAACATAATACAAATAAAGATAATTTACACCAATTTTATTTCTCCGCTTATTTTTGGCTAGGATCACACAATGCGTTTTGTTGGGTCCCGACGAACCGCAGTTAGGTTTATAGATAACTGGTGATGTAAGCTTGAACATTTTCATTTTGAATTTTTTTTTTTTTTAATGAAATTTTAAAATTTTGGTTTTTATGTTTATTTAAAAAAAATAATTAACTATAATATATATATTTTTTAATACTGTTACTCTATATCTACTTAATTAATTTCAAAATTAAATTAAATGTTAACTTAAGTTTGACTTTTATAATAATATGTTTATTGTTATTTAAGTTTTAAATTTTTATTTAATACATTGTGTTCTTTCATTATTTATATACTTTAAATACATACCAAAATAGTAAAGATTATTGTCTTAAAACTAAGAAGTGCTCTATAAGTTTTTTTACATATCGGCTCCAATGAAATTAGTTAAAGATAATAAACCAACACTAATATTTATATTTTAATATCAATACATGTTTAAAAAGACAATTCTGAACGAAGGAAGTTAATAATATAAAATATAATAATAATTGTCATTTTCATCACACCCCCCCCCCCCCAAAGAGTATGTGATCCGAAGAGCGAAAAATATCCGTGATGCGAATTATGTCCAGCTTTCTTGTCTTTACTTTATTTTACTTTACTTTTTTTTTTCAAATAAATAGAGAAAAGGGGAAAAAATTTAATGAGAAAAAAGTGTTCAAAAGAATGTCCAAAAAAGCCGGACACAAATAATAATAATAAATAATCCTATAAATAATTTCAAATTACAATAAAATATAAACATAATAAAAAAAAAAGTGCAAAATTTATTAGACATTTTGCAATTTTTATTAGACATTTAACACCAACAGTATTTGAAACAAATTAAAAATGAATGTTCTCATATTATACACCGATAAGGAATATTATATTGATAACCATAATTATTTTTCCACCCTGCAAATGTATATGTAATAAGTACCTATACTTATTGTATATTTTTAAATAAGACATACTCACATGCTTTTTGAATTGTTACAATATAATTTTAATATTTGATTATTTTATCAATAATATTGATATTACAATATTTCATTACCTTAATTTGTTGAATATCTTTGTTCTATCTTGACAGGACCAAAAATGCATATAACCGTGGATAAATATAACAAATAAGTAATAAATAAAAAATTGACATTCATAAAAATTTTAGAAGCATCGATATTGCATGCGTAGAAATTACGCGACACCATATTTTACAGGAAGACCCTAAATGCACACATTTTTATACATACTGTCAGGTGATTGGGGTGGTCTAGCGGTCTAAGGCGTCGGTTTTCAATCAGCAGTCACCGGTTCGAATCCGGCTGCTGGAAATTTCTCTCTCTAACGACGCAGCTAGTCGCCATCGTCATTGTCGCTTCCGGGCTCCCCATGTAGTATCGTTTCATCAATTATCAAATAATACGTCATAGTAGCTGGAAAGGGCAGTGGAGACGGCGAGTGGTGGTTCCATAGAACAAAAGAGTTGCGAGTAGGGAAATCGAAGACCTGGATCGTTGACGATTCCAATCCTTTTGGTATTTTTTTTTTTTTTTTTTTTTTCGAAATTGATTTTTAATAATGTATTTTTAAGACAATATAAATATTTAATAGATAATATATTAAAACACGTATTATTGTCATTGTCTAACCGAAGTACGATAAACTTGGGTTTATTTTCACTTCCAAAAAATATATATAAAAAAAAATGGAGAAAATTGATTCCGATTAAAGTGCGTTCTATGATATTCGATATTAAAATGTTTCAGAAAAGAAACCGTATCAAATTAATTATCGTAATAAGAATAAACCATTTTTTATTTCAGAGATACGTAATGAGATACACATGAGCCGTCCCACCGTGTAGTGAGGTAGCTTGTAATGAAACAAAAACATGGTATATTTTGCCATTTTTGTTAATTTTTCGATAAATTTTCCACGGTTTTGGAAAAATTATTGAGAAATTAGAAAAATGACCTCTTTAAAGTACCATCTGGGTGTGATCCAGGTTCTATAGAGATACTGATCAAAACTTTTGGACCAGCAATTCTATACGAAAAAGTCTTTCCAGAAATGCTTTTTTAAATGAGAAATATACATGAGCAAAAAATATTTTTTCTTTTTTCTTTTATATTAGTAGGTGGTGCGATTGTCCCGTTGTCCAAGGCATTAGCCGCCGCCACTGTATATTTATTAAATTCTAAATACATTAATTGTAACAAAATTGAAAAAAACCGGATATAGTTCACACCATACAAATTCCTTTGATCCGGATTTCTTGAATTTACTTTTTTCATATTTTCAATATTTTCTTACGCCAAAATTTTTTTCATATTATTGTCTATCTATGTTTAAACTTTCATGAAGTTTGGATTAGATAAATATAGTTTCCGAGTGTTTTGTCAAATTTTGGGTAGTTTTTCCAGAATTTTGAGAAAATAATTGACAATATCTAAAAATGATCTCTCTTTAGTACCATTATGAGAATAATTTAAATTCAAAAAGTTTTTGGTCGAGACTTTTATACTAGTATTTCCTTGCGAAAAAGTGTTTACAAAAATATATAAATAAATAAACATCATTTTAAAAACATTAGCTTCTTCGCTTCGCTCAGATTTTAAAATATCTCGATAAAGATAACGATTAATCATATTTTTATCTAGATAGATATACTTAATTAATTACATGCTATGATGACGGATAAAGGTAAATAAAAATATAACTTATTTTTTAATATTGATTTATAGTAAAAAAAAATTGATATTTTACCAGCAGAATTGCAAATATGGAGAATATTAATAATTAGAAAACTGTAATTGAAAAATGATAAACCAAACAATAATTTTAGATTCTGAACGAAGTGAAGAAGCTAGTGTTTTTACAATGATGTTTATTTCTTTTTTTTCTTTTTTTTTTCTTGTTTTTTCTTTTTTTTCTGTGTACAACTTTTCGTATAGAAATACTTGTCAAAAAGTTTCGATCAATAACTTTTTGAAACTCGATTCGCCTCTAGATTGTACTTAAGAGAGGTCATTTTTTGAATTTCTCAATTCTTCAATTACTTTTTTGGAAAAAAACTACCCAAAATTTGACAAAAACGAGTCGAAAACCGTCATTTTTTGATCAGAATTTTATGAAAATTTAAACATAGATAGAAAATCTTATAAAAAAGATTTTGGGGCAAGAAAATTTTGAAAATGTGAAAAAAAATTGGACATTTTTTTTTTCTTATATTATTATCTTCCTTCGTTCAGAGTCGTTTTACTGAAGAAATGATTTATCGTTTCTTTAAAATTGAATTCGCCCGTCAAGAGCATACCACCTGTCGTGCGAAGTATGTCCGGCTTTTTTTTTATTGTTTTTTTCCAAGCTGTTAGAAAATACCTATAAAATTTCTAAAATATGTATCGATATCGGTAATATATTTATTATTTTGGTATAAGTTTGTCAATCTGACATAACTGTATTCAATGGTTGTTCACTTTACTAATTATTATAATTAAAAAAAAAAAAATGGATTTAATTATCCAGGTAATTCAATACAGATGATACAATTATTTATCTGACATAATGCATAATATAATTTTTTTATTCCATCTAGATAAGAAAAAATATAATAAATTATTTATCAAGATAAATTTATCTTATTATGCTCAACACTGCAAAAGACGTTCCGAGATGATATTACTATTATTATTATTTTTATAATTTTAAACAGTTTAATAACATAGTACGTATACATATTGTTCGCAATATGTATAATATTGTTATATTGTATATGTATATTGTTCGCAATAACAACGCGACGCATTGCGCTCGACATATTGAATTTTCGACTGATCAAATATTATATTACATATTATATTGATGTGTATTCAGCGCAGCATATTATAATGTTCGGCGAAGCGTATTATATTGCTTGGTGCGCGCCTGGCAAACGTTATATTATTATCATCATTCGTATTACATAATAATATAGCGAAACGATATTGCCGGCACACGGTATTTGTTTGTGAATTAATAATAATAATAAAAAAGAAAATGTGTGTAGATTATTTTCTGAGAATACATAGTTTTGTGTATTTGTAATATATTTGAGGGGTGCATTTAATATTTGTTTTAAAAATATAAAAATTATTATGATTCAAATTTTTTATTTGAACTTTTCATGGCTTAAAAACAAAAGCAAAAAAGGTTGGACATACTTTGTACCACTTTGCTTTCCGAACGGTATGTTCTTGGTGAGTGTACTGAATTTAAAAAAAATGATAAACCATTTCTTCATGAAAACGATTTTGAGCAGTGTTTATACAAATTTTATGTTAAAATTAATTTAATACTGTGTTACCATGGCTCATGGCTACAATGGTTACCAAGTCCACAATGGGCCCAAAAGTAGCAAAATTACCGTAATTGCCCGAATTTTCATCAATTCAATTTTATTTTATTAAGATAACTTCAAAAATAATAAAGCTAGAAAGTTGAAACTTTTACCAATTACTAAAAATAGTCTCACGCATACCTCATAAAACTTTCAAAATCATTTGACTAATTTTATGGTAAGTACAGAAATTTGAAAAAATTGAAAATTTCTCATATTTTGTTAGTTTTTGTTGAGTAAAATTTTAAATTTGTCCTAGGTTCACTGTAAAAATTATAGTATAATTGTAATTGAAATAATTTAGAATTCATCATATCATAACTTGAAAAATATTATATACGGTATAGTTTACAGGGTCTAATTATAGTATGATTATAATTATTAACATAAAGTAGATAGGGAGCCAAAACTTGATACTGCCCTGGGGACCCTAATTAATAGTTACGCCATTGACACCATTAGTATTCTTTGCTCCCCGGTAAAATTTGATAGGTGTGTTTAATTTTAAGTAAATGATAAATAATTTCATTAATAAAATGACTCTGCGTAAAGCTTCAGTTCATTTAAGAAGAGTTATAATTTACATTTTTGAAAAATATTTATTTTAATTTATATTAATTTATTAATTAAATTCAATAATTGATCATAGGAAAATCTTTAAAAAAAACATGAGTCATACCAAAATTATATAAATTATGTTTTATTGGTGATTTACTGTGTGATTGATGATACATTATATTAATACGTAAAAACAAAATTGATAATAATTGGGTTTTTTCTTTTATTTTACGTATAAATAAAACACTGATAAGTTGTTTTGTTATGAGAAATAAAATAATTTTTAGTAACAAGTTTAAATACTTTATTACCTTCATATTTTTAAATAATAACTGACTGAATCAATTTTTCAAATTTTAAAATGAAATTTACAAGAATAATAATAAAATAGTATAATATTTAATGTGTATTTATTTGCAGCTATTTTGATTTTTTATTAACTAAATTATCATTTATACCCATGAACCCTTACATTGAACAATTAATATCTCATCAACCACACTCAAGTGAGCAATTCAACCTCAAAAATGTCATTTTTCGAATATACATAATAATTAATGTATTCAAACATTCATATATATAATATGTATATTGAAATAATTTTGCTGTCAATATTCTAGAAACTATGGAAGTTGATGAAGAAGATGTTGAAGCTCCATCATCAAGTACTAGTAGCCGTGATAAGAAGAAAAGATTTGAAGTGAAGAAATGGAATGCTTTGGCGTTATGGTCTTGGGACATAGTTATAGATAACTGTGCTATTTGCCGTAATCACATCATGGACTTATGTATTGAATGCCAGGCCAATCAAGCTTCAGCTTCTAGTGACGAATGTACAGTTGCATGGGGTGTGTGCAATCATGCTTTTCATTTCCACTGTATATCACGTTGGATAAATACAAGACAAGTGTGTCCTCTTGATAATAGGGAATGGGAGTTCCAAAAATACGGACATTAAATGTAATACACCCACTACTTTTTACATAACACTAAATTTTTTTATATTATATACCTATGATGATTTATTAATATACATTTAAAAATAACAAATTAATAATATAATTCAAAACATTAAATTTAAAATTAAATATCTGAAATAGAGTAAAATGAATAAATACAGTTTACAAATTATAATTATTTGTTTATATTTTATAAAATTTCTGTATAAGACCTAATCCTGTTAAATAATATACAACAATTGATATTTTGTATGATAAAAATATTAATTATTTTGTATACAGGGTGATACATTAAGCATGTTCACCCCTTTTGTTTTTGGAAATATTTGTATTTTTTTTTTTTTTCATGTTCAACTTACTATAAAAACAGTTTTCAATAACATTTTTTGTTCCCTTTAGGATGTTCTGCGGTAATACAAACTATTTTTTCCAAATAGCAATCTCCGATTTTGATTTAAGAATTATATTTGGGTATATTTTCTGTGAAGTTCTGAACGAACTGAAGAAACTAGTGTTCTTACAATGATATTTATATTCTTTTTCTGTGAACACTTTCATACTACCATATTATTTCAGAATCTAAAAAAAATTAAGGAATTAGTGTTTTTACAATGACGTTTATTTTTCAAGTTTTTCCTTTTCGTTATCTTCTGAAAAATACTTTTCTGTATGGAAATGCTTGTCAAACATATTCAACCAGAAACTTTCTGAATTACAATTTTCTACCCGACATTTGATGAATTGGAAACTATACTTTTAATTCAAACTCTATTAAAATTCAAATGTTGTTAGACGATATTATAAGAAATTTTTTGCTGTAAAAAAATTTAGTAAATGTAAAAATAAATGTAAAAATTTAATTTTTGGACATTTTTGTTCTCATAAAATATTTTATTATTCCTGTTCGCAGTTTATAAAGGTATACTAAACTGACCGAGTATGAAATATATTTTTTTTTATTTTATAAATAAACTTTATAATTTAGAAGTGAAATTGTCTTATATCATTTGAAGCTCCGCTCAAAATCGTTTTAATGAAGAAATAATTATCGTTTGTTTAAATTTAACACACTAATGGAAACTCAACTCAGAAGAAAAATAATATCCATGGTGCGAAGTATGTATGGATTCTTTATACTATAGTCTATCTATATTTAAATTTTCATAGAGTTTGGGCGAGTAAAACAGTATTTATGAAAAAATTTTTGTCAAATGTTGGGTAATTTTTCACAATTTTGAAAAAACTATTAATAAGTTTGAAAAATATATATCTTAAAACTACCATATATAGGTAGATTCTGATTCAGTAAAATGGTAGTCAAAACTGTTGGACAAGAAATTCTAAACGAATACATGTAAACATAAAATAAACAACATTGTAGCTCATCAGCTCAACATAAGCTTTTTTTGCTCATTTCAGAATCTAAAATAAAGTCATTTGGTTCTGAAGGTATTTTTGAAATAATAAATAGAAAATTGAACAAAAAAACTTACATACCCACTGTGCAATGAAATATTTGGGTATGTTTTTACAATATTATTTTGGAACTTGAAATATTACATTTTATGTTCCATTTGCGTTATAAGATGTGTATGGAACTGCTTATGTCCCGAGAAAGTAACTCAAATTTTAATATGAATACAGCATTTTATTGTAACACTTTGTGCACATTACAAATTAACATTCTATAATATTTACAATATACTATTACATACATGTTACTTAATAATGTTTCATACATATATTTTTGTAAGCTGCTCCTAAATTATTAGTTATTGGTGCATATTATGAAATAAACTTCAATTTAGCTTAGTTAAAAAAAAAAAAAAAATGAAAATTAATTTTTTTTTTTTTTTTAATTGATATTCAAGAAACAATTTTTTGTACATATAAAAGTAAAATATGAAGGAATTTTCATAAATATAACACAGAATTTGTTTTCTGTAAAAAAACATTTTGAAATAAATTTGACATATAAAAGTACAATTTTTAGAAAAAATTTACACTATAACATCATATTGTATTACAAATATTACAGTCTTGAAAAAAATGCAATATGTTTTTAAAAACTATAAGTCATTAGACCACTTTATGCATTAGAACATTACTTTATAAAATAAAACACATTAAAAACATTTTAAGTTCATCATTTATTTTATATTTCTAATCAAAACAGTAATAATAAGGCAATTTATAAATATTTTAACTACATGATGTATAATAAATGTACTTTTTACTAAAAATTTTATTAAAAAAAAGTATGTGAAGAACGTCCCAAATTTGCAATACATATATCCTTTTCATTTTGTACTAGACGTCTAAAATGCCGATCGGTTATTTTAGACAGTGATTTTTTTTTTAATCTTCTAAATATAATAAACAATTTATATAATACAATTATAACATTTTACCTGTCAAAGTATTAATTCAATGAACCTTATGTTTAGTGTCTATTACATACATACATATATAATTAAGTGTCATTAAAACAAATATTTAACATTGAAAACATAAATAATTTATTAAAATTAATTTAATATTGTATTATTTTAATGTGAAATTTATGTGAGACCTTCTGTCGTGGACATCCAATGAGGGAGGGGATGCAAGAAAAAGCCCTGTTCCCTTTATATTATATAAATCCCCCTTTATGTTTTACACATAGACACCCATATGACTAATACCTATATGAAATGAAATAACAAAAATAATTCAAATTAGTTATTTTAAAAATAAAATGTTATTAAGTAGATCCTTTAAATCAGATAGTAATAACTATATTTAAAATATTTAAATGTTTGAAGAATTATTTCTTTTGAATCTTGTGGTGGCATAACGAAACCAATCGGTGAAAATCGACTCAAATACAGCTTCAGTGTAATCCTTCTGATTGGTTTTGAAAGTTTATTTTTTTTGTAACAAATACATATGAAGTAAAAATTAATATTTAAAATTAAATCTGTATAAATGAAAATTAGAATATTTTGTATAAGATTACTTTTTAATATAACTACAGTTTTTGAATTGCATAGCTTGGTTGTAACTTCATTTCCTTCCTAAGAACACTTCATAGCAAACTCATTTGTAAAGAATTTAGATAAAATTATTTTTAAATGATCCTTTAGTGAGTTTTCTCCAATATAATTAAAGTATTCTTCCTAAAACATTCATGTAATTTATAGTGTTTTCAATAATATAATATATTTTTATGTGAGGGATTTGAAATCAAAATTATTTTATAACCTAATACTAAATACCATTTTTAAAACAAATAGTTCATTATTTTCCAATAAATGTTCAATATCATTGAACATATTTTCATTTTATAAAGGCCAATTACTTAAAAATTATTAATCAAAATTGGATCTTGTTGATATATCTTTTGTCGTATAATTAAATGTAAATGTTTCAATACTTTTTTCTACAGAATCAAGTCTTTTTAATAAACGTTCTTGCAATAAACGGCTATGAATTTGCTCTTTGTAAATATTTTTTAATAGGTTGCTGCATATTTGTATAAATATCAGATGTCAGTGGAATTCCTATTAAATTAAACAATTTATTTAATATAATTATAAATAAGAAATGAAAAAAAAAGACTTTGTCATTACATTGATGATACATACCATGCTGATTTTGTGTCAAGATATAAGTTTGTTTATTTTCATAGCCAACAGAATAGTCTTTATTATAATTAAAGTCATAATTGGTGTTTATATTTTGAGATGGATTACACTGAAGCATACTATTATTCATCTATAATAATTCACACTATAGTTAAAAAGATATTTTAGTACTACATTTATATTTACATATATAATTCTTAAATTTAAAGAGAATTTTTTTTTTATAATAATGTTTATTTTTGAAGTATTTGACTAGTGTAAACAATTGATATTGTATTAGAAAAGTCAGGGTTGGATATATATATATATATTAATAAGATGAGCATAAAAAATTTTTACTACCTCAGTTAAAGTTTTAAGATAAAATTATAAGCATATACTTTAAGCAACATTTTTCTCACATGACAAATAATATAACATTTAGATAGCTTATTGTTTTTAAAAATTGAAGAATTTATAGATTAAACTGTGTTGTTAAGTGATGAGTAATTTCGGAGGGAGGAGGAGTTCTATTGGATTAGGTTCATAATTGTTTTCATGACTTTTGGTCCCTCAGTAATGCCACCTGGGCATTTTCTCATAAATCCACCATTAACTACTAAGTATAATAAATAAATTATGTTTAACGATCAACTGAATTTATTATTATATTGAAGAACTAAATAATTATAACTAGGTATAAGAATTTTCAATTTAAATAAAATAATTAATAATTAAGTTTTTAAGATTATTATTATATCACTTAAAAATATTATTACCTCTGTAGTAATTGAAGATGGTAAGCGTTGATAGTGACAATAGAGTTGCGATCTAAATCATGATAGTTATTAGAATATTGATTGCAATGTAATAAGTCAATTTTCTGTAATAACATACAATTGAAAATAGAGAAAGATTATATTATACAGAAGTTTAAACATAGGTAAATTAATAAATATTCTAATTTACATTATTAATTACTTCTGATAGTGTCTTTTCAGTTTGTTTCTGTGAAGTGGATGCATGCATATTATTATCATAATTTTCAATAATATTTGTTTCAATATATCCACTGGTAACAGTGTGACATGGCATAGATTTTTTTGTTGAAAATGGTTTATTTGAAATTGCTTTAAATACACTGATGCCTTTTTAAAATTAAAAATAAATAAAACCAATAACATATAGTAAGTTTTGACGACTAAAAATGCATAGGTAATATATTATAATATATTATCATATTTTTAAATATCATATATTTTCAGCCAAAAAGTGATTGAAGTGAAAATAAACCTAAGAAAAAAAAAAGGGACATGGAATAAGTAGTTCAATTATATTTATTAATCAAAATCTGTTTTCAGTATTCATCTTTTTAAAATATGAAAATATTTATTTTAATTTGTGGTAACAGAATCTATTACGCTAATAGACAATTTTATTTAGAAAATTTTCCATCCATAAAAGTATTGTTTCCATTTAGCACACATGCAAATATAATAATAAGGAAGTCCCATTTTATGCCAAACATAAAATAATTAATATGGTAGGTAATGCGGTAAGAAATCTGAAAACAGATTTGATATTTTAATGAAGTATACTTAATATTAACTCCCCAAATTTTTTAAAAAGCTTTAAAAAGTTAATTTGATGAAACAAACCATTTTCTCCAGAGGGTTTCTCAAATATCCATGACAGATGAAATTTGTATTATTTGCTGATTATAACCATTGAAATTCTGCACTCATATTCCATCATATCTCCAATAATATGTCTCAAGTCCTACCATTATATTTTTGCAATAAGCACTGGTATATTAACCTAAAGCAAACATAAATATTATTGACAATAAGTGATATTTAATTATAAATTGATTATATTGAATAATTTCATAGCATTGAAATTATAAAACAATACCTGATTAAATGTAAAACGTTAGAAATGTTTGATGCGTAGGGTGGATAATTTATGAATGTAAATAAGAAACCTGTATAATTTTTTGTACTTGAAGTATTTAAAAAGTATTTTATAGATTTAATAGAACTACATACAAAATTTTGTATTAATTTTGATAATTATCGCTGTGCATATTAAAATTTATTGTATAAAAGTAAAACAAGGTTTATGCGATGCATTATTCTAGAATGCGATTGTCCAAAAGGGATACACTTATATATAAATATGATTTAAATCTTTTGACTAATTAATCTTTAAAATGTTGTAAGTAGTTTATAACAGAAAATTATAAATAAATGAATCTAATATAGAAACTATAAAGTCTATGTATTTAATCAAAACAAAATTTAGAAACATAGAAAGGAGGCAATAATTCATTGTTGAGAATATTAGTATAGAATATTGATTTATTGATAATGTCATCATGATATCATTAAAAAAAAACTAAGAATTGAAGTATAGAAAACATTCTCTGGAGAAAATTGGAGATACCCATAATGATATGATACGGCAATGAAGACAATACCATCTAAAGAATATATAAAATATTATGGATTAACATGAGCAAGAGTTTGTAAAATAAAAAGGAATGAATATGGTAAAAGGTAAATATTCGATACATAATAATTATAGTTTTATCATAATGAAAACATTAATAATTTAGACTACTAAATATTATTTTGATGTACACAGGTATTTTTTAAAAAACATACAAGTTTCTCTTTTGAATTATTAAGAATATTATATGTGTTAGCAGTAAATAAGATGGAAAATATAGGATATTGAAACAGAGTTAATGAAACTATTATCCATGGAATACTGCGATATTATATTGAGTTGAATCAGTGGTATTTTGCAATATATTATTTTTTTCATTAGGACAGAACATGGGACATATCATATTTAAAAAAAAAATAAAAATTGAAGTTATAATCATGTATAATTGAATCAGATTATATGAATATTAATTTTTAATCTTATCGTCCCATAAAATAATTTATTAATTAAAATCCTTACTCAAATTTACCACTCAATGGTTAATAATAATGTATATATTAATCATCACAATGATCGTCATATTAAGAATGGAGTTTTTATGGGAAATAAATATACTGTAATAATTTGATGAAACAAACCATTTTCTCCAGAGGGTTTCTCAAATATCCATGACAGATGAAATTTGTATTATTTGCTGATTATAACCATTGAAATTCTGCACTCATATTCCATCATATCTCCAATAATATGTCTCAAGTCCTACCATTATATTTTTGCAATAAGCACTGGTATATTAACCTAAAGCAAACATAAATATTATTGACAATAAGTGATATTTAATTATAAATTGATTATATTGAATAATTTCATAGCATTGAAATTATAAAACAATACCTGATTAAATGTAAAACGTTAGAAATGTTTGATGCGTAGGGTGGATAATTTATGAATGTAAATAAGAAACCTGTATAATTTTTTGTACTTGAAGTATTTAAAAAGTATTTTATAGATTTAATAGAACTACATACAAAATTTTGTATTAATTTTGATAATTATCGCTGTGCATATTAAAATTTATTGTATAAAAGTAAAACAAGGTTTATGCGATGCATTATTCTACAATGCGATTGTTCAAAGAGGATATATTGTTATATTAATATGATTTGAATCTTTTGACTAATTAACCTTTAAAAAGTTGTAAGGAGTTTATATGAGTGAAGTATAAATTAATGAACCCAATATAGAATATTCAAAGTCTATGTATTTGATCAAAACATGTTTTTAGAAACATAGTAAGGTGAAAATCATACATTTTTGAGAATAATACTATGGCAAATTGATTTATAGTTAATGTCATCATGACATAACTAAAAAAAAACTAAGAATTGAAGTATAGAAACCATTCTCTGGTGAAAACTGGAGATACCCATAACGATATGATAAGGCAATGAAGACATTACCATCCAAAGAATATATAAAATAAAATCCTTACTCAAATTTACCAGTCACTATTTAATAATAATTTATATATTATTCAAAACAAAGAACATCATATTAAGATTGGAATTTTTAAAGAAATATATAAACTGTTTTAATTTAATTAAACAAACCACTTTTCTCCAGATTTTCTCAAATATCCAAGACATATGAAATTTGTTTTATTCGCTGTATGTAATCATTGAGGTTCTGTACCCATATTTCATCATATCTTCAATGATATGTCTCAAGTCCTACCATAATATTTCTGCAAAATCTCTGGTATATTTACCTAAAGCAAACATAAAAATCCGGACATACTTCGCACGATGGGTGTACTTCGCACGACGGGTGGTATTCTCTTGACGGGCGTATTAAATTTTAAAGAAACGATAAATCATTTCTTCAGTAAAACGATTCTGAACAAAGGAA
>JAIPRM010007617.1:0-16974 GCA_025469315.1 Stegophylla sp. TES_Ste_2020 | reverse complement strand
CAAACACCCATATAGACCAGTAAATTTTTTGCCATAATTTCGATTACTAAAATCAGGTTCCTCTTCGTCGCTCACTATATCGACATTTTCAGTGGCAATATCAGCCCCTAATAATCGTCCTTTGTTGTATTTTCTTTTACCACACATTAAATATTCATCGACTTGAACAATAGTATTTGTACCTCCTATTTTCTTTCTTTTTTCAAAAACAGCTACCGGTATGTCGCGACATAAATTCATCCAGTCGTGCACTGTGTGACTTCCTCGTCCTGTTCATTTTACGCTATGGTATTTTGTGGTATTTCAAGACACCAATAATAAGTTAGTTCTAAAATATCTGACAACGATAACCCACTATTACATCGACCATTTTTATCTTTGTACGTGAAAAAAGTGTTACCTTTACGGGCGGATTGAGTTCTTTGGCAACCTTTCTTGGTGCATCGTATCACGGTTCGATCTTTTCCCCGTTCTTTGCGAATATAATATTTAGTTGGCGAATCACAGTGTACACGAAGGGTGATTATCGATTTCAATAAGTCCTTTTTCCTTTAAAAAAGCTATGGTATTTTCCTCCGATTGAATAATTAAATTGAAATGTTTGGCTAACATTATGTCAATAAATGAATAACATATCACGTAGGTATTACAGCACAAACTAAACTGGTTATCTTACACATTTACAACTACAGTCACGATTGTGGCAGGACGCAAGTTTTATTATAGTTGGTATTTTATTATTGATATAGAAATCACATTGTTGAGATAAAGCTTAATCGTCATTGCTGTCGAATCGCTGAAAATGATCATTAGTAGACAAAAAGTGTGTAGTAGACCGCATATGACGTATAGAAACATGTGCGGTAGATGACAAGTGTGCGGTAGACCGCATACGACAAGAATACCCGAGTTTTTTTTTTGTCAAAAAAGTTGTAGAATTGAGAAATTCAAAAAATGACCTCTCTGAAGTACCGACTAGAGGAAAATCCGGTTTCAAAACAGTTACTGATCGAAACTTTTGGACAAGTGTATCCATACAAAAGTGTTTACAGGAAAAAAAAATAATAAACATCATTGTAAAAACACTAGCTTCTTCACTTTGTTCAGAATCTAAAATTGAAGTCAAGTAAAGTATAGACAAAAAAGCCGGGCATACTTCGCACTTCGAGTCAAATACTCTCGGTGGGCGTGTTAAAAGTGACGACTGTTATTATTATTATTTATATCATAAACTTCCTTCTCGTTCAGTATTGTCTTATTGAAGAAATGATTTATTGTTTCTTTAAAATTCTATTCGCCCACCAAGAGGTACCAAATGCGCGCGTACTCAATCTGAGTACTTATAACTTATAAGTCACAATACCAGCAAATTCATTGCAGTTACTGTTTATGTCAACAGGTGTTGACGCCAAAGGCCGGGGACTTTTATATTTATCGTACATGGAGTGTCTGACCAAGACGTTCCGACAAGAAGGAATCCGCGGGCTTTACAAAGGAGTCATTCCGTGTTACCTCCGACTTGGGCCCCATGTTGTCCTGAGCATGGTGTTCTGGGAAAGATTAAAAAAGATCGAAGCTCATTTCTCTAACCGCATAAACAATGTGCAATAGTTGTTTTGGAAAAAGAAAAAAAAAAAAGCAAACCTATGTATTATTAAAGCAATATCTATTGTTAAGGAAAGCTGGAATGTGTTGGTATTAGAGACAATTCGTATCACAGCCACTCACAGTTTCTAAACTAGAATGATGCACTTAAGAAAATATGATTTTTTAGCCTTTTTTGGTAAAAAATTTGACTTCAGTGAGTTTTAAATTCACTTCAATACAAATAATAATGTTATCTAGTTCAAACAAATAAGTTAACTATGTATATTTGAGATAGGTTGTATGTATAGACTATAATTTAATATGAAATAGTTAACTATTAATTATATTTCTAGTCAACACATTCACATACCAATAATACGATTAAATATGATTGACCTTTTATTGATAAAAATAAACAATTTCAATAAGGTTGTTTAATTTCGCATGATTTAAAATCAAGTAACAAGACTATAATCAACGAACTACAGCCAAATCGTGATTGAATATTAAATGCAATATAATTTTATAAAATAAAAAGTTAAAACAATTCGATTAATTTCATATAATAACTGTCAATAATTATTTTTAATTATAAATACTACTTAATTACAAGTCATTAAATTTTGATCCAAATGATGGATTTGCTATATAGTAGAGGTGGCCAAACTTTTTTTGGCAGAGATTTACTAAGAATAATTTTTTCTTTTGAACATCGACTTCTATATATACATATATATATATATATATATATATATATAATCATTGAGTATATTAACGATGATATCAAATTTTTTGAGTAGTGAACATTTGATAACATTGACTAAAAATAAATTCTAAAAAGATTAACTTTGAAATCATTCGCGATCGACTGTTTGACCACCCCTGTTATATAGTATAAATATAAATTTTTAAATATTTTTCATTGACAGCAAAATCAATCAAGAAATCAATTAATCTAAAGACTTAACACTATTCGGAAAAAATACACCATAAAAAAGAAAATTTCAAAAAATAATACACACTATAGTTTAATTTGTATTAAGTAAGTACCTACTTTCTTAAATCATAATGTGTATATGTATTAAAATATAAATATACAGGGAGTTGAAAATGTATATTTTGATTTAAAGATGTACCATGGGGTTAAAAATGATAAAATTTTGACACTTTTGATGTGATTTTATTATAAAATGTCTTACACCATTTTTGACAAATTTTATTTAAATTATAATATACTAAAAATTAATGCACTATGCCACATATTGAATAGTTACAAGGTATGTTGCAATATTGAAACTCAATTTGTGTACCTAATAAATACTAGTATGAAACACTACAATACAATATTAGTATGAGTATTTATGAAATTATAACTGTATAAGTGTATTATTAATACTAAATGATCAAGTATAATTATATTTGATAGATAATGTGCTGTGTCTGTAGTACAAAATAAATTGGATCACTTAATTTTTAATTTAATTTGTTATCGATTTTGTTATTGTTATTGTTATTATTTTTTTTTTTTAATAATATTATTAAAGTTCCATTTTACTACTAGGTAAATATTATTGTTGTTATACTTGTTAACATCTAATTATAATATTAAAAACGAATATGCATATAAAGTTGTGCCCAAATGGATTTCCAAGTAATTCAATTGTATATGCTCGAGAGAGAGAGAGAGAGAGAGAGAGAGAGAGAGGAAAGGAGTAAATTACTGGAGTCGTAGGAAAGCTTAAATTATAATAATTCTTTTTTTTTTTTTGTTTTAACTATAGAAATACACCATTTAAAAAAAAAGATGTTGATGTGTACTAAGTATGATACTATTGTTAACTACAAATGTTCATAAAATATAATTTATTTAATTCATTTTATTCAAATTGAGAACAATTTTTAAAAATAAGTACACGATGGCAATAACTTAATTTAATTTATATCTTACATTGTATTATAAGTAGAGATGGGATTTTGATGCGGTTTTATTTTTTTTTCCTGATGTTTTTTTTTCCTTTTCTTTATTTCTTGAATAAAAAATAAAAAAAGTAAAGCAAAGATAAATGAAGTAAAGTAAACTATAGATAAGTACAGTTTCATTCATTCATACATTAGTTTTACTTTAAATTACACACTTAAACGCGTATAAATAATTATTGGTACTACCGATCTTTACGAAATTTGGTACATAGATAGAAAATCACAAGGCGAATATTTTGGTGTAAGAAATTTTTTTACAGACAAATAATTAAATGTTTTTTTAAGGTTTTGATTGAAAGAAAATCGGAAAAAGTACTGACAAATATTTTGGAAATACCCAATTTCAGTTATTTAGTATTAACTTTCAAAATAATAGAGATAGAGACTTGAAACATTCACTAACTAAAAAAATAGTCACGTGGATACATCATAAAAATTTCAAAAATATTTGATCAATTTTAAGGTAAGTACAGCACTTTGAAAATTTCGTAACTTTCTCGTTTTTTGTTAATTTTAATTCATATAATTTTAATGTATGGATACTAAAAGCTGAAAATTTAATACAAATATACTCATATGGATAACCAACGGTTTTAAAAAATCGTAAGTCAACCTTTTTTTTTATAATTGTTGAAAGTTAGTATTTGACAGAATTCATTAATTTTACATAAAATTACACACTTAAACGCGTATAAAAAAAAAATTGGTTCGACCGATCTTTATGAAACTTGGTACATAGATGAAAAATTACATTGCAAATATTTTGGTGCATAAAAATATTTCATGGACGAATAACTAAACATTTTACAAGGTTTTTATGAAAAAAAAAAAAAAAAAACAGAAAAAATATGGAAAAATTAATAAAAAATATAAAATACTAACACCTTAATAAATACATATTACAGTTTTTTATATCCAATAGTATTATATTATATAACACAAATGTATATACAAACGATGTGATATAATGCAATGTAATAAAGATAATGATGATTTACTTACAAGTTACAATCACATATACTCAACCGCAGTTTTAGACTAGTTCTCTATGACAGCCTAAGTAATAACATTTCTAGCTGCCGTCTATAAAATTATATCATTATTAAAACATCAAAATATAAACACATCATATTTTTAAAACAGTTTGCATTTTAAATTCTTTACACGGCTTAGGGGTTTATAGCATTTGCATATATTTTACGAAAGATTATTATAAAATAGTAGTCAAATATAAATATTGTTCATAATGTAATGGAATCTTAAATCCTAAATTTACTTTTGCATATGTATATACATCCATATTTTCCAATTTTATTCTGATTAGGGAATATTTTAGTAGTAATATGTAACTTTGAGTGTTATAAAAAATTGTATTATATCGATATAATTTTACCGTATGTCGTGTTATTTGATTAAATTAATTCACACTGATATGCGATATCGTAGTCGAATAGACTATCCCGCGTAACAATATCTCCAAGTTGCCATGGGCATGGAATATCCTAAAATAATTTAAACATTTTATTTAACTATGAAGTGTGATCTATATAGTTTATTTTAAGCTCGGGTAAATGTGAAATTTATCGCAGGTAAATATTATAAATTATTGAGGCATACAAACAATCATTGAGTATGATAAATTATTTTTCAAAAATATCTAATGATACAATGTAATTTTAAATGTAAAAAAACAAGTAATAAAAGTTAAATTTATTTACAACTCACTATCGCGTTTTGTATTTCATGCCCAAAAACAAACATTGTGTTTGATTAATAATTTTTCAGAAATTTTCACTTGCAATACCATTATTAATTATTCGATTTAATGGAAGCATATTTTCATGTTTTTTTAGAGCTAGAAATTCCTAAGCCTATTCTTTATATACTTAACTACTTACGCATATCAAAAAAAAAAAAAATTAGCAATAAAAGTAAAATTTGAATAACCTACTCTAAAAAAATTGTTATATAATAATTCCTAATACATAAAATATTTGATTTCACACATTTCAGCATTTTAAATGCACGTCGGTCTTTAGTTATAATATATATTTGCAAACCACTAATGAGTAACAAAATTTATATAATTGAATTATTTTATGTAAAATGTTATATTCGAAACATGAAATATTTATTATTATTTTTATCTTTTTGTACTAAATTTGAAAAAATGAATAAAAACAATAATTTTTAAAAGGGTTCAATGTTTATTGTTTATTAAATAAGAGATTCCACATGTTTACTGACAAACAACAAAAAATAATTATACTATCATTATATGCCTATTACATGTGAGCAATTTTTTAACTTTAAAGGAAGTCATATTTAATGTATAATGGTCAACATTTATAATATAGTAATAAATAGTAAACTGTTTTCTGTTACTATACAATTAGCTAAATATAAATAAAATATTTGTATACAATTAAAACATTTAAAAAATTAAAAATATAATTTCACAAATTGTGTACAAGTTGATAATATTTTGTCCACTTTTATAATAAGTTTTTATACTTGATATAAGTATTTTATAATTCACAATATGTAATACTTAATTTATTGATACACAGTGGTACACAAATATTTTTTTGACTCAAATATTAGATTTTACCATGCTAATTTTTAATGGAGGATAAAACTTTATACCCAACGGTGTAAATGACAACATCATTTTTTGCAAATAATAATTATAGTTCAATAATATATTTATTTTAATATTTACATTTACATCTATATGGAAGAAAATGCATTGTGTACATTGATAAAAAAAAAAATAATGCTACATTTACATTATGATGGATTTTTGACAGCCAAATTAATAAAAAAAAATAATGACAAACAATTCTAAAACAATAATTTATATATACGTGTATATATATATATATATATATAAACAAAAAAAACTGTCGCCAATTAATTGTAATAAAATGTGCAAAAACAAAAAAATATATATTTTTTGAAAAGGAGATATAATGGATTGGACGGCTGATGTAGACATGGGGAAATAAATTGAATAAGGAGCACTATAAAAACAGCTCGTTTTAAAGATATGTAGTTTTAACAAAAGTCCTTAATGTTAGAATAAAAATATAAAAAATAAAAATAAAATAATAACATATATTATTATAGATTTGTTAGGAATCAGAAATAATTTTTATACATGGCTAATATAAAATCTATAGTGTTCCTAAATTATTATCAATTACAATTATAGGAGAAAAAATACACAATAAAATGCTCTGTATAAAAAAATCAACGGAAAATAAACACTGATAAATATATATATAACGGGATATTCTTCAACATAAGTAGGGCAAAAAACTCACTATATTATATACAATCAACGAAACATAGAAATTATAAGTATATATAGGAATGTTTAACATTATAAAGGAAGTTTTCTTAATTTTTTTTTTTTCTTTGGCTGGGAAAACTCTCTTTGGCTACTGCTTGTGTAAAACACAAGTTTAAACATGGTATGATATACAAACACAATATATTTACATCAATATTCCATATAGCTAAATTTAATTATATTTAAATAATGGATAATATGAGATATGAAGATTTTATTACATTTAATCAGAAAATACATTGAGAAAAGAACTCCTTTTTACAAAATTATCATTTTTTTTTTTTTTTTTTTTTTTTAATAATATAATGTGGTGTCGGTGTGGTTTGTTAGCAAATAATTGTCATGGAATTCAGACTATACAATTATGTTATACATTTTGCAATAAAATAAATAGTAAAGATTAAAGCCATTTTTATAAAAAATAATTAGTATACAACGCGATTCAAATTTAAAGCAACAAAAATGTAAGGAACTACAATATTATGTAATTTTTAATCATATAGAAATAATATAAAATTGCATAATTTAATTCCTACAATTTGTGTAATGGAATTTTTGAATAACTCTATACACATGCACAGGCGTATGGATGTATACATGTATACTGTGAGATAAAGAATCAAGAAAAAAACAATAATATAAAACATAAGATGAAAAAGGCAGTTCCCTTGTTTATTATTATTTTTTTTTTATGCGTGAAACTATGAGTGACTTCATGAATAATATTAAAAAATTTAGATACCATAAATAATTAATTTAAAACTTGCGAGATATTTCTTTCGCAAATCTAAAATGTTTATACACTCAATAATTTAAAAAGAATCTGTATTCAAACAGTGAAAATAAATTTGAAATTTTCAAAACCATTAAGTTATTATCATCAGTCATTTTAAAAGTATTAACAGTAGGTATATAACAATAATTAGATACATTACTAATATTTATTATTTTTAGATCAAAACATAAAATATATATTAATGTCAGCTTTTAAAAATTTGTTTATAATTTTTGTAAATCTAAGAATGCACATGTTTTCGTAATTAAAATCTAATGAAAAAATAATAATAAATAGTCACTTTATTTTCTGTTTTAATTTTGAACTCCAAATGTCTATAAATTGTAAATAAACAGTGACTATAGTCTTAAATGACGTAAGGAACACGCTAATATTAATGTTTACACACGCCTATGTCTACATAATATATGTATATAATTTTACAAAACCAATTATTGTTCATCTGAAATAATGAATACATAATTGATTTTAGTTTAGATAATTAATCTGATTTCCAAAAAAATTAATGTATTGATTTGTTTAATATAAAAACCAAACCGACTACCATGATCACAAATTTACTTATGATATCGATATTACATTAATATAATTTAATTCTATTTTAACTTGCTCGGTAACAAACCAAACAAAGTTATCAAAGTTAAATACAGAAAAATATTCACAGTAAAACTAACTATAAAAAAAAACCTAATCCTAATTTGATTATGATTACTGAAAGAATCTTTTACAATTTTATTTTGCATGTGTATATGTGCGCAAAGCAATTATTCCCCCACCAGAATAGTTTATTTCTGTCAATAATCACGAGATGTAAGATGATTTTTGACATAAATAACATATGTTAGTAATTTATAGTAATGACTGTCTTATTATTAAAATAATAAGAGCACCCTGCCCGTCGTCCAACCAACGGTGGAAGGTCACTAAAGTACTACGTCGGGCAGGGGCGCCGCACACTAGGCGGACGATGTCACTTTACGCTCTTTATAGTAGATTTCTTCGGATTCCTTATTGCATAACAATAACACAACAGCACCGAACAAAAATATTCCAGCACCCCATCCTACGCCGTAAGCCCATCCAAACTCCCAAACAGTACGGTTCCCTAAGAAAATATAAATATTAATATTAATTATAAAATAATAACAGTACTTAAAAATAAAAATTTACCCAAATTTAATTCAGCGGCGAAACACACTGGATATATAATCAATGCTATTAATAAGGACAGCACTGTAAATAAAATATATAAATTAATTAAATCCATAGAGAATCAATATTATTATAGAATTATTAAGGTTAGATACATACACGCAAGTAACATAACATAAACAGCTACTCTATAGAACTTATTTTTAGTTCGCTGATCTTTGCTTCGCAACCCGAGACCCGTCAAGAGAGTAGCGACTATGTCCGTTACCAATGTGACTATGCACAGAGCTGCAGCTACTCTTATATATCCTAAGTATTATACCAACAATTATACATGATTTAGTAAGTAATGTACTTAAGAGGTCAATTTAAGCGTGAAACATACCGACTTCCCGTGTTGGATAACAATCTGGACCGTTATTGGGTACATTGAACGGTAATGGCGTAGGCGCATTCACCGCAATGCAATGGGAAAATAGTCCTTGTCGCCAACCAGCTGATAGTAACCAATCGGTCGACGTTAACGTCAACAACATCAATACAATTACTATTAGACCACATATTAAAGCGATCACCTATAAAATTAATTACAAATTAAATAAAAAATGTAAGTACATACACATACCTAAAATATATTATTATAATACACATTTTCATATTATTTTAAGAAGAAAAATCTTAATTTTACAAAGAAAAGTAATCAATCATTTTTGGCCCTAGGTACTCTAATTTATCATTAAAAATAAATAAGAAAATATTTAACTACAAATATATTGTAACAAAAAAATAGGGAGTAAATTTATAATGCATGTATTTTAATAATAAAGTTCTTTCATTAATTACATATTTTTATTTTATAAATAGCAAAAATACTTTATTAGTTTGTTATTACAATTCATCACTGGTGGAGAATCTACAGCACATAGACCAAATTTCAGAGGAATGCAAAAATTGTTTAATGAATTTTTTTTTTTCGTTTTAATAGTTACACCTAAAATTTACAAAGATAAAAATCATGCAAATTTTTTTTAAGCTAGAGAGCAGTTTTAAAACCTTAATTTCAAAATGTTAGCACTAGACCCAAAAATGGGTTTGCCGCTTTTGTTCTAGATGCTATTAATAATACACATACCACAAGCATGACAAATTGACTCTCATATTCTTTTGAACAGGTACTTATCTACTTTGTGATTGCAACCAATTGCACAAACATATGCGATTTCTGTCTGTGATCTTATTGGGTATATTGCACGAGATAACAAAGGCAGATCCAGGACTTAAAATTTGGGAGGGGAGCGATTAGACAAAAATAGATCACACACATGTCAAATTGATAATTTTTACACGCCTTAAGCATTTTTTTTAATATGCATTTCAAAATGTCTGGTAAGGCGATCTCCCCATCACCCTCCCCTCGGATTCATGCCAGCGACATAGGGCCCGGCCCCGTGTGTACATAATATTATATCCATTGTTTCTCAACCTTTTCACTGTGTCGACCCCCCAAATTGAATATTAAATTTTTAGCGACCCCTAAATATGTTTATTACATTTGTGTACATTGTAAAATTACAATAGTAATAAATAATAAATGCTACAATATAATTTTAAAGAAACATAATGTATAAATTTTGCAGTTTTTGAAACTATAGAAACCGTTTTTTTGTTTTGTTTAAATATATTATGTGTAAAAAAATCAAATATTTAGAATCATTCTTAAATTAATATGGCCTGGTCGTTAGTCGTTGTTGTTGATCTGAAATAATTTTGTCAATCTTTGGTTTAATAGAATTTATTCAACAAATTTATAGTCAGTTTTCCAATTTAATTTGTATTATAGTCAGAGGGGAAACTTTCATTTCACATTAATTAATAGTTGAAAACGGACTAAATGTTTTTGGTATTTTAGTTTCAAGCTAAGTTAATGTACTCATTGCATCTTAACTATAGGCTTTAAGTTTTAATCGAAATTGACATTTGGTTTTGATGTTTTTATATTCAATCAATTGTACAATCATTTAACAATGATGGCGTATTTTCAACTTGTTTTGCTATGGATTTATTACTTTTGTATTATATTCTATATTGATTTATTCGTTAGCGACCCTAAATAATTAGTTGGCGACCACCAAGGGGGTCGCGACCCCCAGGTTGAGGTTAGGTTAGGTTAGGTTTGGGCCCCCTTCCCCTTCCCGTATTCCAAAAAAAAATTTAAAATTTAAAAACACATTTTTCATGCATGACTTTCAGCGGGCTCAGTATGGTTCACCACCCCGTCACTATTGTTATAGACCAGTGGTTCCCAATAAGCATTATGCCAAGGACCCCTAACTAAAACTTAAATTTGACCTTTTTTACAAATACGCTTGTGGAAGTTCCCTACTTTCTGTCCCCCCTTTTTTAACTTAATTTAAACATAAAAATTAAGAAAGACATTATATTTATTTTAATGAACTTTTTGTTATAATATTATAAACACACGTTTTCTCAACAAAAAAATATAAAAATAGCGGAATTTATCCTGACAAACAATAAGCTGTGGACCCCCTAACATCGACCCCCGGGGACCCCTGAGGGTCCGCGGACCACCAATTGGGAACCACTGTCAATAGACGCAATTGGGAACTCGTATACAAATCATAAGACCATATCACCACACGTCATGTTATTATTGCGTATTCGATGATCAAAATACGCGCCGCTAACCTGAACGCTGTACCCCTTGTCCGACTGCATCGACCTGCCGTGCCAGTCACCGGTCTCAGCAGACGCCGCTGTCGCCGGGTGCAGCGACAGTTCCTGGCGCCGCTGCCACGTAGCCGTGTCCACGGTCGTCCGTGACTGAGTCAGCTTGCAGCCGTGTCCCGCGCCCGTCTCGTACACACTATTGTTATTATTGTGTAACGTGTACCGCGGCCGGCTCTGCACGAGGTCAGAATCGCCCGTCGCGATTTTCGTCGCTCGTACCCTCCGGTGCTAGGGCCCCACGTGTACGGAGGAACCGTTTGTCCCGTAAAACACGTTTTGGCGAACACGGGGGGGGGGGGGTTGGGTAGTGACGGCTGAGCAGAGATGAGACGTGATGTCTGTAATTACACAGAGTAGCGACTAGTAGTGGTGTGGTAGACGGCGCGGCGTCACGTTACGATCAAAATATGTGTGTGAAAAATCCGCAACTAAAATACAGCGTTTAAACGCGAAAATAGCTCTCGTCGAAAATCGCACCGATTGTATTCTCTTTTTTTGGATTTCCGTACACAATAATACGTTTGCGGAACACCACACGTCAAAACGAAAACACTCACGAACGTGCGCTACATAAGCGTTACAAAAACACACACACAAACACGGCTACCACCATCCCTCCGCGCACCGCGTCACGCGCACGCATGATTCTATAAATGTGTCCTATATACTAGACCACCCCCAATCCACCTGCAAATCACCCACTCCCCCCCCCAAGAAGCCATTTTGCTGTGAACGCCGCGGTCGGGCAGATCGATGAGTGGGTCGTCGTCGTCGTCGTCGTCGTCGTCGTCGGACGCGATCTGTACGCGCCGCCGCACGGGACAAACAAGGATAAGGGTGGCGTGTATAATAGGTATTACAGTTGCGCGGTGTGTAATCTTTACGCGGGTCCTGCCTCGCGCCATCACTGTGTCCTACATTGCCCACCCCTCCGTGCGCACTCCAGTTGCAAACATATATTCTCTCTCTCTCTCTCTCTCTCTCTCTATTTTTCACCATTTTCTCTTCCCTCCCTCTACTTTCGCCCAACTATTCTTTCCCGGAACGATAATAATTTGTACACCCCCTCGCAACCACGGACTTCACCACCACTAGGTTGTCTCGAAATTTTGCGAATTTTTTTTCTCCTCTGTCCAGTTTTTCGTCGTCATGTCATCGTGCTAAACGAAGTGAACTGAAAAACGGACCGTCCGGTGTGCACTTACAAACAGACGACAGACTCCTACTTGTGCAGCAGGCTAAACAATTTCCAATCATTTTGTGTACAGGGAACATACGATATAGACACAGCGATAGATTTGTTCAAAGTCAGTATTTTATTATTAAACTTACTACTACATTAAGTAGGAATTGGATTATTTTATAATGTATAGATTTGTGTCGGTAGTAATGGTTTCCATATGCATATCTTGTGATGCGGATGCACCCCACATGAAAAGAGTAATGCTCAACTACCAGTTGAATGAAAGTATCAATATAATATGTCACACTAACATATGGTGAACTCTTTTCAAAGTACATCTTGATCAAAATGAATATTTAATTTCATTCTATCCAAACTGATAAATTGATACGTTTTGTTGACTTTTTAACACTAGATTTTTTTTTAATTCTGAGCAGAGCGAATGTTTTTTATTTTTATTTTTTTCTCCTTCCGTAAAAACTTTTTCATACGGAAATGTTTGTACGAAAGTTTCTCGACCAGTAACTTCATAGATCCGAAATCACACCCAGGTGGTATTTTAAAGAGGTATTTTTTCATATTTATCAATATTTTTTTTCCAAAGACGAGGAAAATCTGTCAAAAAATTGATGAAAAAACTATAAAATATTATACTATTACCAGAATTTTCATAAAATCAAAATTTGTTTATTAAAATAACTTCAAAAATAATGGAGATATACACTTGAAACTTTCACCAACTACTAACAATGGTCACGAGAATACTTTATACAAACTTCTAAAAAAATTGATCAATTTTGATTCAAGTGTAGAATTTTAAAAATATTGGAAATTTTTGGTTTTTTGTAAGTTTTTATTTTATTAAATTTGTAATTCTTGATATTAAGACTTAAAATTTAATATGATCTCACTCACATAATGTCTAATTGACATAAAAACTATCAAAAATCATAAGTTAACTTTTCTCACTATAACTGTTTTAAGTTAGCACTCTTTAACAGAATTCTTTAATTTTACCTAAAATTACACACTTGCGTTAAAGTGGTTTCAACCAAATTTTTTGGAACTTGCAATATACAAGGAAAATTTTATTGCTAATATTTTGGTGCAATAAAATTTTTTATGAGTGAATAATTAAATATATTGATAATTACTATTTACAATTGTATATTAACCGAAGCTCTACCAGAATCATTTTATTGAAGAAATGATTAATAATTTCTTTAAAATTCAATAAACCCGCCAAGAGTATTACACCCAAGGTGCAAAGAATACTCATAGTCCAAAGAAAATCTGGTTTTTTTAAATTATCTATGCCAAAAAGTTATAAATGAAAACCCATATTTATGGATTTTTAATTTTCATCAGTTACGTAATGTTTTTAATGACAAAATAAATCAATATTTAAATTTTATGAGATAATTAATATTGTGACTTTTATAAAAGTATACGTAAAAATGCAAAAATAGATGTTTTATATGTACAAGTTCTACAAAATAATAAAAATGAAACATAAATTTCCATAAAACAAATAGCGTCTGTATTTTACTAAGAACTTAAAATATGATTTGTTAATGAAATGAAAATTAAATTATGGAGACTTGCTCTTTCAACTGTTTCAGTAAAGGCCAGTTTTTTGGATTCTAGAACTAGATTAATATTTATTTCATACTAAGATTACTATCCATAAGAAATTGAAATAGTTGCAGTTTCATCAAATTTTAAAATATGAGTATTATAGTGTAAAGATGTAAGTAATCATTTAATTAAAATAAAAAATTACTATTTTCTGTAATTTTTTAAATAATAATTTACTATGTTTATTATCTCAGATATTTACCATTTTTTTACTGGTTTTAATTAAATTTCACTTGTCAATTGACTATACTTGACTGGTTAATTAACATGTCAAAATGTATTAATTAAAAATTGTAAAACAATGTAGCTAACAATGTGACATTAAAGAACAAATTAAAAAAACAAAAAATTTGCCTGTGAAATTCTAAGTATCAATTGACATTTTGACTAGCATCTAACAATTTTAGATGTACTCTGAACTAATGTTTAATTAATGTACCTAATCATTATTATAATCCAAATTGTAATTGTAGATAAGTCATATTTTCAATTTAGGCTAATGCTGGTGACATAAAAATCGCAATAACAAAATATTGTACAATACATAAAACCAAACCATAAAGAAATTATACATGAACCATACTGTTAAAAATAAATCCTCTTCATATCTCCCAATTAAAAATCTTATATATTATGCTGCTAAACATTTGCATAAATCAATAGGCCTAGTCTTAAATTATAGCTTATAGAGTACCACATCAATCTGATTAATTTCAGCCTAAAGTTATAGTATACTTGCGATAGATACATAAGGATGAAACTCAATATAGAATACCAAATTGGTACAATTGTTTATGTTTATCTTCAATCATTACAAATAAATAATAATCAAAACTACTTACTTTATAAGGTCTGGTGATGGTAATAGTTTCCACTGTAGTGGTTTGACTCATATTTTCTTGATAATATAACTGCCAAACATAAATATGATATTATAAATAGGCTCAAAAATAATGTTTTAATGTTTTTTAGTATTTACTATACTAAATTTGTATTGAAATAAACGACAAATAAGGAATAGAAATATTGCATATTAAAACGTACAATAATGACTGAAGATAATGTTGGGTAATTATAATATATAACATTTAATCTTAAACACAATGCAATAAAAATCTACAAAGTGTACTCTTTATACTACTTAAATGGATAGACACTTTCGATTAAATTTGTAGGTGTTTTAGGAAAATAAATTAGCTATGATGTTAATACATATGAATGTAAATATTCATACTCACTAAGGTCTTGACCTCAATTTTACTACACAAATGTTTATAATTTATAATTCATTTCATACTTACACTACATGTAGAATGGGATTAATAAATAATAAAAATAATATTTTTTATGAATCAAACATTATTTCTACGTTCCGCAATTAAACAATAAAAATAAATTGCGTCACTGAAAATTACTTCATAAAGAGAATTCTATTCATATTTCATTTTCATTACTCAGTGAATTCAGTGATAAAGAATCCAGAATTGTAACATGATAGTAATGTATTGTGATAAGAACATAGACCTTATCACGAACTAAGATATACTCAGTGGTCGACTGTACACAATTTTGGCAAGATTGTGTGTGGCATAGCAAAGAAAATATGTGTGCAGTGTACATATTTACCAAAAAATATATAGTGACGGTAATCGTGGTACATTTTTCCTTTTTACTTCGCTAGTGCTATCTACATTACTTTATGTTTACTACCAAATTCTGTCTACAGTATTTTAAATTTGATTATGACAAAACATTTTGGTTTTTCATGAATTTAATAATGGATAGAAATAAAGGGAAAGAATTTGTGTTAAATTTCAATCCTAAAAAAATGTGTAAGTAGGTTTTAATAAATTTAACTTGTTGTTTAAATTTCAAAGTTTTTTATTAGTACCTGGTTTTCATTATATGGCTTACTATTAAAAACTACAGTTAATTTATGTTGACATTAGTTTTGATAATTTTTTATTTTTGAAATTTTTTTTTCATCTTTCTATTTTGTATGAGATTCAATGGGTTTCATTCGCATTGTAATGTAAAATTGAAATATAGTTATCATTATTTCAGACTTGTGAATATTACACGGAAAAGCGAGTACATATTATATTCAATAACTAGTAACGACACAAAAATAGTCTTTTAAAAGACATCGGCATCCTATTACCTTTAATGGAATAATGTTGTGTACAATTTAAAATACTTCATACATTTACCATTTTAATATTAATATTAATCAATAAAATTTTCACTACCAATACCACAAGTAACAGATGGCTTAAAACTTTAAATTTTTATGTAAAGTTACAACAACTGCAAATAAAAGTTCATGAATTTCAACTCAAAATAACTATATAAATTGTTTAGATGTCCCAGCTGTTCATGTTTAAAAATCCGGACATACTTCGCACGATGGGTGGTATTCTCTTGACGGGCGTATTAAATTTTAAAGAAACGATAAATCATTTCTTCAGTAAAACGATTCTGAACGAAGGAAGTTAATAAAAAAAAAATTTTCAAAAAATGTCCAAAATTTTTTTT
>JAIPRM010007616.1:0-16975 GCA_025469315.1 Stegophylla sp. TES_Ste_2020 | reverse complement strand
CAAAACCCAGGTTTTCCCGTTAAGAGACAAGAATTCTAATTACACTAATTACTGTGAGTTTGTCGATTTATTAATTTAAAAAAATAGATTTTTATTTAGACTTTTATTACCTCATACACACCACGCGTTAGTGCGCAAAAATACACGCAAGCACGCACACAAATTATTTTGTACCTACCCAACATTATTAAATACCATTTTATTAATATAACCTTATCGCCAATTATTATTATTATTATATAGTATTTGAAACTTCGTTCAGAATCGTTTTATTGAAGAAATTATTTATCGTTTCTTTAAAATTCAATACACCCGTCAAGAGAATTCCACCCGTCGTGCGAAGAACACCCATCGTGCGAAGTATGTCCGGATTTTTTTATGTTAGTTTTTATAGTCGTTAATAAGAAAATAATATTTATAGATTCTCATATTTTATTGATCAAATTAAAATCTTTGTTTATGTTATACTCATAATTAGATGGTGATTAACTTATTTTTTATCTGTGTAAACACAGACCGCTATTTAAAAAATTTTGAACATTTTTCTAACATTAATTTATTTATTATTTTTTTTTTTTACTTTCTTTATTTATCAGATAAAAAAAAGTAAAATAAAGTAAAGTAAAGTAAAGACAAAAAAGCCGAACATACTTCGCACCTCGGTTTTCTTCACTTCTCGGGTCAGATACTCTTTGTGGGTTTGTAGAATTTTAAAGAAACAATAAATCATTTCTTCAGTAATCCGATTCAGTACAAAGAAGTTAATAATAAAAAGAACAATATAATAGTCGTCATTATCAACACACTCACCAAGAGTATCTGACTCGAAGAACGAAGAATATTCGTGGTGCGAAGTATATCCGACTTTCTTGTCTTTATTTTACTTTTTTTTATCTAATAAATAAAGAAAGTAAAAAAAATTTAATAAGAAAATAAAGTGTTAAAAAAATGTTTAAAAATTATTTTCAGGTTTTCCAAATTTTCTCACGCCAAAATATTTCTCACATTATTATTTGTCTACATTTAAATTTTCATAAAGTTTGATTCAAAAAATAATGATTTCCTAGTTTTTTCTATTAAATTTTGGGTAATTTTTCTCAAAAAAAAAAGAGAATTGAGAAATTAAAAAAATGACCCCTCTAAAGTACCAACTAAAGACAAATCAGTTTTCAAAAAGTTGCTAATCATGACTTTTGGACAAGTAGTTCCATACAAAAAAGTATTTACAGAAAAAAAAATTAAAAAAAATAAACGTCATTGTAAAAACACTATCTCCTTCACTTCGTTCAGAATCTAAAAATAATAGAATTGATGAGAAAAAATTGGCAAAGGGGGCGCATGCCCCTGTGTCCTTCCCCTGAGTCTGCCACTGTCTAGTGGTGTAGTAATAACTGCGGAATGTTAGGTAATAGGTTAGAACCTTACACGGTGAACTAATTTGTATTATTTTCATTTTTCGCTACTGCGACTGACAAGAGGTGGCTCAATAAACATTAGTACAAAATTATGTTATAGTGCGTAAATGTTGTTTTATGATAAATAGAGCCTCTTTTTTTTATTTTATTATGATATTGATATTTTATTGGAATTTGAAATTATTTATGTAGTATTCATTAGGTGTATGTGAATATATGAAAATCAATTTTCGTTTTTCGTTAATGTTGTATATAATAAAATAATTTTTAGTTTAACATTAAAGTTCAATGCGTGTATTTCAGTAGAATACCTATGTAAATGACACAAAAATTAAATAGTTTTTATATTCTAATCGAATTTCGACCACTTGGTGATACTAGTACTAGTAGTACTTATTAATACGTAAAACTAATCATATAGTTTTGATAATGTATACGAATAATGAAATGCACATAGATTATTTTGTTATTAAATAACAGTTGTTAAACATATTCACAATTATTAATATATATTTATTGAAGTTGCTCTCAGAAACATCTCATTGAAGAGATGATGATTTATCGTTTCTTTAAAATTCAATACACCTTACAAAGAGTAACTGATCCGAGGAGCGATGAATACCCAGGGTGCAAAGTATGTCTGGCTTTCTTGTTTATGTTTTATTTTACTTATCTTTGCTTTAATTTACTTTTAGATTCGAAGCAGAGCGAAGAATATTTTGGTTATACAAATCTGTTTTTTATGCCATCACGAGTTCGGGTAGCAAAATTGGTTCAAAAGTTTTGACCAGTAGGTCACTCTATAAATTGGAAATGTTGTCTAGTTAGTACTTTTGGGATGTAATTTTTTAAAATTCTCAATACTTTTTTAAAGCGCATGCCTATAATACCCAAAAATTGAAACTTTCACCAACTACTTAAATAATCACGTATTATATGAAATTTTGAAAAACATTTGACCAATTTTGAGGTAAGTACAGAACTTTGAAAATATTGGAAATTTCTCATTTTTTGAAAGTTTTTATTTAAGAAAATTGTATTGTATGAATATTAAGAGCTAAAAATGTAATACAAACATATTTATATGTATAACCAACAGTAATGGAAAAATTTCAAAAATCGTATGTCAATTTTTTTTTATACCGTTTAAAGTAGTTAGCATTTTGATAAAATTCATTAGTTTAACATACAGTTACACACTTAAACGCGTATAAAAAAAAATTGGTTTTACCGATCCTTATGAAACTTGATATAGATGGAATATTATATTGCGAATATTTTGGTGTAAGAAAAATTTTCACTGACGAATAATTAAAAATTTTACTAGGTTTTGCTTGAAAAAAATTGGAAGAAGTAAGGAAAAATAGCTATAAAATATATTAAACGTTATAAATAATTTATTATAAATAAAATTAGACATGGATTACTACGTTATTAATTAATGTTATTGGACTATTACTGGACATTTGCAAAAAATATCGAATTTAATTCGACCGTATACTTGAAAAACAAAGTCAAATCTATTAATATCTGGAAACCCAATATTCCCATAAAACACCAAAAAGCCAATAACTCTAATTACAGAAAGGTTGACGTTTTATGAATTTATAAAAACATATTTTTACTGCTTTTTATTCATTTTATAAAGATATTTATTACCTCACACATACAAACGCGTGCACGCACATGTTCACTCACACCACTGTCATACACAATTATTGAGTACCCAACATTATGAAGCAACGTTTGTTAAATACATTTAATCTAATCTACAATTATTATGATTGTATATTAATTAAAGCTTTGTTCAGAATCGTTTTATTGAAGTAATGATTTATCGTTTCTTTAAAATGTAATTTACCTACCAACCCACACAACAATTATCAACCATAATGATTGCATAAATATTAAATTTTGATTTGAAAATAAATGTTAAGTTCTAAACTTATATATAAACTTAATTAAATATTATAAATTGAATCGTTACATTAAAAATATTTAGTAAAGTGAATGATGCTTTTAAAAACAAATATTTTAAATTAAATTGAAAGTAAAAATTAATTTAATATTTAAAATTAATTTGAATTAAACATTTAAAAACGAATAATTACATGGTGTTGAAATTCAGAATGAAATACAACATTAATTTTTAATTTTTAATAAATAATTTTTACTCCTTGAAAAATAAATATTTAAAAATTAATGTAAAATTATTATTCAAAATACAATTTTAAAATAAATGTTTTGTTTACTATATTTATAAATTAGATATATAAAATATGATTTCTTTTAAATGTACTACTTCTGAATTTGTCGTAGATAGAGTAGTTTTAGCCCCCCCGTACGATAATTAAATGCTATTCGTATAGATAAATATTATCAAAATTTATCATCTTATGTAATAAGTCCCCTCCCCCTACCTTCCCACCACTTCCCTGGAACTATAACCCTAAATTTGCACCTGCCTTTGTCTTATAATTAAAAATTGGGTTAAGTGGAATTACTCAGGGGAGTATTTTTAATTACACATTGATAATAAAAAAAATCAATGGTGTCTTACATCCCCTCCACAAGATCCAAAATTTAAATATATATGAAAATAATTAATATTATTAAAATTTCGTGGATGCTTGGTGGCATACGGTACCAATTATATAATTCTACGTAGAGGTTAGCAGTTTCTTTGGTATACTCATCAAATCTTTCATAATTAATTGCGTGACCACTAAAAATGACTGTTAATATAGTTGAAAATTTAGTAATCAATCGAACATCGACTCCTGTGATCTCAGAAACTTTTTCTGGATTTTTAAAAAACTTTCGCGCAACATTCCTCGTAACATTCTCTGAACTACTCTGTCAACTTTTAAACCCAAGTCTCCCCAGCAGAGACAAGATTGTATTTCTTTCTTTTTTTCAGAAATTAATTTTTTTTTGTTCATCAGTTGTTCTTTTTGAAGTGGGAGCTGTTTCTAATTTATATGCAATATGCAAAATTCACTCTAAAAATTTGATCCAGGCATGTAATGTAGATAAACCGTATTTAAAGTTGCCCTCGTTAATTATAAAGTTTTCCATTTGGTCTAAGTTGTTCATATTTTTAGGGTTGCATTTGCAAATAAAGCAAACTTGGCTCGAAGATCCAGTTAAAGTATTAATTTCATTTTTTTATCTACCATTGTCATAACCATTGTATAATTAATAGATATAACACTATTATTTATACTTAAATTTAAGGGTTTTAGTTCTGAAATTTCTTTTTCAACTTTTCCTACTTCATTTTTGTTAGCTGTCTCTTTTTCATACATAAATTTCATTGGTCTATACAATAATTGCGAGTAGACGAAGGTGTTGGATTTTCCCATAAAATAATATTCTCTTTCGAATTTTTAGTGGTCGCCATTAGACGCAGAGGGACAAAGGAAAAAAAACACTTTCATATGTTATATTTTGACTGATTCCGAAATTTTGAAAGTTTGGTTGTACCGAGTATGTCCAGAACTTCCATCACAACCCCACTTACAAATAAAATCGAACTTGATGTAATCATCTTTAAAATTTATAGTATTATTAAATTCAAATGTTTCACATAACCTATTCATTAACAAATTTTGAAGTGGAACAGAAGCTTTTACTTCATTAATTTCTATGCCTTCGGGTTAGCATCTTTCTTTAGCCAAACGAATACGGTCATAAGAAGGATAAATATTAGCTCCACGTTGTTTCTGGGGTAATCTAGTCTTATGGTAGGTATCTTTCGTCATACGAGTGTCAATGAAAAATGCAAGAGCCTCATCGTCTGTATAAGAATTAATACTTTTAGATTTATCCAATGAATTTTGGTATACTTTTCTAATTTTAATTGCTCGTTGAGGAGAGTATTCAGTTACTTGTGAAAATAAATCGCATGCTGCTCGTTTCTCTTCCGAATACCGAAATGGTCGTTTTCGTAGCATGAATTAATTTCTTATAGGTTGTCATTTCCCTTAGATTTTCGGTTTAACTACGTTTTGAACGATCGCTTAAATCAAAAAATAATTTTCGTGGCCTACCACGACTTGTTGATGGCTGGCAAACTATTTCATTTTCATCTTTAATATAAAAGTTAAAATCTAATTCAAGCTAGTTTTCATTTTTAATTAAAAATTTTGACATGTTCCGATTCGATTCCTTCCATTTTTTACTCAACGAACTATAAAATCCTTCAATTTTTCCCTTCACACTTTTTTCAAAGTTCTCATCAGAATTCAGTTGACAGCCACATACATTGCGTAAATACATGATCAAGGTATTTCGAATCTCACAAGAATTTGTATGAAAATAACATTTGGAATTTTTTAAAACTTCAAATAAACAACGATTTTGAATTTCTTTTTTAGTGTTAGTTTTATCTAAAAAAAAAAAAATAAATAAAAAATGACTATAATTTAGTTTGTAATTAAAAAAGGGACAAATTTGAGCAACTTTCAGGTATAATATTTTTAAGTACACATAATTATCTAAAAAAAAATTATGATGTTAACGTCTCAAAGCCCCTCAGAAATTTTTCTACTCCATTATACCTATATAATATATAAATAAAGTAGAATGTATGTAATAACTTGATACTTCGCATGATACATAAATACATAATTCAATTTTAATATTAATAAATAATATTAATACAAATTAAAATACTTACAGGGTATCATATGTTGATTTTTATAAAACGAAAAAAAAAAGAATTATTCATTTACCAAAATGGATAAAATAACTAAAGTTTTTAACGTAAGTACATATATGCGTGCTCGTAGTAAATTCAACAATCTGAATGAGCCTTACCTGTTCTTATCTGCTCAGTACGCAATGAATAATTAATATTGCAATACATTTTTCATCTTTAGGTATGTGGCAACAAATAATAATTATTATAGTCAGTAATAACGATACCAAAATTTTCTATTTTTGGCCAGCTAAAAGTTTATATAATATAAGTATATATTTATTTATATTTCACTCTTGGTAAAGGCTACCATAATTCTTTCCTCAGTTAATAGTGCGATATAATACAATACTGGCTGAGAACACAACTTTTTTATTTTTGTAATAATAAACTTTATAATTTTTAAGTAAAATTATCTTATATAAACTAAAACTCCGTTTAGAATCGTTTTGTAGAAGAAATGATTTATCATTTTTTTTTTTTAATTTTTGAGATTTTCTTATATCTTTTAACCATAATCTAGTGAATTTAGTCGAGCACTTCGTTGACGCTTTCGGTACTAACTGAAATCATTGGTTCCAAACAATTTTTTCCCTGCGTATTTTAAAATTAGAAAAGCATGCATGCCTTGTCAAAATTAATTCTTTCGGTGACTCTAAAGCAGGTATTGCAGTATCAAGATCTAAGGTATATGTTTAAAATACAAAGCGATTAGTAGTATCGGCTATAGACCTGTACTATAGGAAAATAGGGTCAGATCCGTTGAGTTATTGTAGTTTTATACTAGTAAAATAAAAATAAATCTTTTAAGTATGAATTATGATAATGTCCATGAATTCTTATTTATTAATTTTAAATTTTTTAATTTTTAAAAGCCAAGTGCTTACAGAAATTTAATATGGTTCTTAAAAAAAGAAAAGCTCTGGAGTGGTATATATCCCCATATACCCTCCTCTCATAATAAAATTACGCCACTGCACTCGTGATCTCTGTATAGAGCCGAGGTCAGCAAAAGGCGGTCCACGGGCCATATCCGGCACCTAAAGGGTAACCTTTTGGCCCGAAAAATCATGACTTTATAAAAGCTCAGTCCACCCAGTCCAAACAATTTTGTAAAAAATAAGTCCAGCCCGTATGGCCCAAAAACATTGTTAAAAAAAATTCGGCCCGGCCTTTGCAGGTTTTTAGTATCGACTATATCCAAAATCCATAAATCTAATTGAATATATAGAAAAAATTAAGGTTGCCATTTAAAAATTTTAAGTTTTATTATTGCACATGCGTTCACCGAAAGGGTTAAAAATCTGAAAATTATCAAAAAATATCACATACCAAAAATTATGATTTATTATGTATTACTTATTTGAATTTTTAGCGGTTTAGGTTAAAATTTCGTTAAAATAAATTATACATAAATTCAAATTTTAACTTGATAAATTTTGAAAATCAAAAAAAACCTTTTATACAAAAATTATTTTAAAAACAATGAATCTATCCGAATATATAGAAAAAATTAAGGTTGCCATCTAAAAAAAGGTAAGTTGAATTGCGCATGTGGACACCGAAATGGTTGAAAATTTGAAAATCGTCAACAATGTGTATTTTAATACGCCCTAGGCCCAACGAAAAATTCATTTCAAGGCAACGTCATCCCGCTCACCGCTGAGATATTATTTAGTGGCACATGAGAATGTGATCATTCTATATTATATAGATATAACAACACCACATAATGGTGCGATGCCTAAGCCATAGGCTACGTATCATACTTGTTAATATGACTTATATATTATGTAATCATTCGATTGTATTCAAGGTCTGATTAAGAAGTTAGGCGCCCCTAGGCTGGGATCTGGTAAGTGCTCCAACATTTAAATATATAAACTTTCCCCCCCCCTTTTTTTCTTGTTTTGATAATAGTCAGCAAGAGGCAAAAGTACTAAGATAGATAATAGATATCTTGGTAGGAAAAAACAGTTTGCCTGCTCCTACAACCTATCTGAAATGAAAAAAAGTAAATCAACATTTTGTAGAAACAACCATAGCTTTTTTCCTTCAAAAATAAATTTTCTTTAATGTCGATTTTCTTCCAAATAAAGGTGTGTTCTGTTTTTTTCAACTAACTATTTACTTATACGCTTCTCGATTAGGTATCTGTTTTAAAATAAAATAAGCCATAGTTACATATACCTATATTTAGGTACTTTTTTGGAATAAATTGCCAAATGTTTAAATTTTGTAAGTATTGAGAAGTAAACGCTTAACATATTTAATTAAATGTTATATCAATATTTAATAAAACAGAAAGAATAAGGATAAAAAAATTATTATTTATAATTAATAAATTTTAAATTGTATTATGTCGTAAACACAAGCCATTACTAAAATAATTTTTAATATTAAAAACTTGTACATTATCATACAATTAATATCCATTCGCAGTTTTATTTATTTATTTTTTTAAATGTTGGTTCGTTCAGTTAATAATGGCAGGTGAAAAAAAGTATTTGAAGGAAAATAGATAATGGAAAAAAAAAAAACAGTATTTTATTTATGAAATGAAAAGGATTTTATTTTTTGATGAAAATGGACGGCGGAGGAAAATGGAATCGGATTTTCGTAGAAAAATTATGCAGAGCGGGATTCGCTTTGGATCATTATAGATACCTACTACACATAAATGGTATATTAATGTTGACGCCTTCGTTGTACGGACAGTAAGACGGTTATCGATGATTTTATTGATTCGGCGTGAAATGCGTGGTTAATGGATTCCAGGGGCGGCGAGCTGCGAGCTCGAAACCCCGTAGATGGATGGGTGGTTAGTGGGTAATGACAATGAGGATGGGTGTAGTTTGCCCAGCCAAAAACAGCTAAGGACATTGACATCGTCTCGCCCTGATCGCAAAAACGGCGTATTCAACAGCTACCACTTGAGTAGCGCGTGCGCGCGCAGTCGTGTGGCGTACGCAGTTGAATAATAAATATTTTACAAGTTATTGCACACATATACCACCGTCGCTTAATACGTTTTTTTTATTTTACTTACCGGGTCGAGGGTATAGTAACTATCACATTCACTTCACTCTAAAAGCTTAAAAAATCTACAATGCTTTGTCTCGTATATATCGTCAAAATATTGATTTTTATTTGACATTTTTGTTGGTGAATATCATTTTGATTAATACATCTTAAAAGTTTAAAGTAGTCTACAGAACTGCAAATTCAAATACTAAAAAAAAAGACAAAATATTGTTTGCGTTATAATGTTTTCAATTTTCATTGTCTGTGTTGCTAAATTGCACTATCCCGGCGGGATAATTGATTATAATTTTAAAATTAAATATTAAATTACTATAATTTTACTTTTTACATAACACAGTCGTATTCAGAGATGGGTTTCTGAATTCAACTTCCCCCTCCCTCCCAAAGTTTTATCGAAAATTTCTTTCTATCTTTCCTTGTTGTCTTTTTTCATTGCCACCAAAAGTTCATTTTTATTTAAGTAAATACATTTTTAGCTACAGTATATTGCTACAACTGAAAACAAAAACCAAAAAACTCCGTAATTTCTTGAAAATTATCTTTTTATTTAGATTCTGGTACAAAAAAATATTGTCTTTATATCTGTATAAAACCCAGACAAATTTCACCATGATATAACACGGTTGGAGTTGTTTGGCAGGCTCGGATTGGACCTGTCTGGGGTCCTGGAGCCAAATTTATGACGAAACCCAAGAACAGTTTTTTTTTTTTTTCATAAAAACGGTATATTTTTCTAAATCAGTGTTTTTTTATTGCAACACGAATAAAATTATTAAAAATATAAAACTTGAATATTTATTTTATTTATAAACACTATTTTTTTTTTTATTCAAAACATTTTTTTCACTCTTTTAAGGATGTGAATTGTTTGATAGTCTGATTAAAGTAAATTGATCGGAAAATTTATTTTCTGATGACAGTATCATGGAGAATTTAAGTTGTCTTGCATAGAAGTAGTTCTATGATTATTTTTAATGCATGATTAAAATGATGACATTTTTTCAGTAATCATTAGAAAAATTGACTTTGCTCCGAAAAATGTTGACACCCACTGGCTCATGACATACTTTGTATATAAATATAATTCACATTATCTTCTTATTTTAGATTCTGAATAGAGCGAAGAGACTAATGTTTTATAATATGCACAATATACATGTATGATATGGTTGAAGTAACAAGTAGTTCATGAAAGAAAAACTTACATAGGTAGTAGGTAGGTATTGAATAATTAAAGTATGAGAAGAGTGTGGCAAGGTATTATTTGGATACCTAAAAATTGATACGCTCTAATTACATAATTAAAAAATACAGTTTCATTTTAAAATGACCCCCTCCTACGAAAAAAATAAAAGGTGTGCATAATTATAATATTAAACTATTAAACCGTCAAACGCAAATTATTTCTTTGCCGGTGTTGGTTTTGATTTAGATAAATCTAAAACTATAATTTATCTATTAGTTAGCACTTACATTTTTTTTTTTATTAAGTCAGCAAATGATAATACTCTAAAAATGTAAAATAGAGAGTATAGGGAGCTAGAATACCAACAAGAATAGCTACATATGTTTAACGTAAACTGCATGTTAAAAATATAATAGCAAAAGAAATACTGATGTTCACTTATGCTGTCATATCAATTAAAAAGATGCAGATTCAATTGAACTGCAATGACCTAAGCGTACAGTCACACATATTTTAATATTACTTGTAGTCAGTGGCTTGCCGAATATAAGTCTAAATGAAACCCAGGCATCAAGTTAAAAAGGAATGGGCGGTTGGATAATATATGTTAGTCACATAATACGTCAAATATTATATTAGAATTATGAAATGAATTCTGAGTATGACGTATAATAATTTTGTTACTATAATTCGGTAATCAAAAGTTTTTTGGCGTCAAAAAAATTTGTGTCTCTGCACTCCCACTGCTTGTAGCGTCTATTATGTTCATATAATATGTCGAATGACTAGTTTCGGATTTTGAAATTTCGACGAGAAAGTCTGTTCGATTAATGGTTTTGTGGTTTTCAGACGTATATGTTTTTAGTCGGTTGTACAAAATTCTTTAAAATATTTATTATCAAGTAAGCTGTATACAAGGATACAGTTTACGATGAATAAACTTCGAAAGCGGTTTGGGAATGGGAACACATTTATTATTATTTTTTAATCGATCGACGACGAAAGAAGCTCTGTCGTACATCTAATTTCAATTGGCAATTACTGTTTCGGGCATCTAATATTTATTACCATAGAGTTCAATGTTTTCAATTAGGTTTCCGGCAAATTCAAACCCATCACGAAACGTATTGATTTCGTCGCATTTTAAACAACGGAGGCGTAACGCAGCACGCGCATGCGTTTGACAGTTAAGCGGTACGGGAGACGCCGCCACGGGGGGGGAGGGGAGAACGCGCATGATGCCGCGGCTGCGTGACGGATCGGTCGGTACCCTTCGATGTCGTCTTCCCCTCGCCCCACCACCCAAGTGACACGGGCATCGCGGTGGTGTCTATGACCGGAGCCGTCGGGGCACAGTGCTGCACCCTGACGGTGGTCGACATGACAACATGTAGTTATTGCGTCTCACGATACTACGCATCAGAAACCGAGCCCTCCCCTCTCCGACCCCATTTGGTGGAACGGACCGTGAAAGCGTAATGAAACAATGGATGGATGAGCGGGTGCAGGGGACTAGCTCGCTGGTAGCGCTGTGGCTCTCAACCTGCTGCTGGCTACAGGCAATATCGGCGTCCACCGTTATCGCGTTCGGTGAGAGGGGAGGAGGAGAATCTGTAATTCTTGGAGGCCCGTCCCGGGTACACTGCAGCCTTTCACGTTATTCCCTCCTCCCCGGGCCATCGCGGGAGGTACACCGAAAGCGAGCCCCGGGCCACCGGCATATTTAGGTCATCGTTCCCACTACAGTCCGTCCTACAGCAAGTTGTCGAATCGACAGTGCGGCTGTGCGGATCGATTTGCAGCCCACGTACCAGGCGGTGAACAGCCGCGGCTTACCACCCTACCCGTCTGCCCAGTACGTCCAACGATAGTGTCAGTGTAACCAGATCCAGTTTGTGGACAGTTACGCGCTTTCATTCGATTCGTTCCCCGGAGGATCAGTGTTTTTAAAAAGTCTCTCGGATTAACCGTTAGCGCAAATCGGTAAATCAAAACGAAATAATTCACTAAAAAAGTAAATCGGTGACAGGTCTACTCAGAGAGATATCTAGGCTCTCGGGGTTAGTGATTTCTAGAGTAACTTACTGTTCACCCACTCACATCCAACTAAACTTTTATGTTCCATGACCAACGAATTGGCAATTATTGTAAGAGGGGCGTGATTTTTTTTTCTCTTGTATGTACTAAGTTCTATTTCATTGCTCTCTGATACGCGCGCGCGCGTTTGAAGCATATTTGAACTCGCAAAATCGCACCACAGACTACAGTACACACTTAAGTGTTTAGTGCTCCGGGCTGGCAGTAGGCTCTTTTTCTTGCTCCGACTGAATTGACTGCGTTTTTGTGCAATCATGTCTGTATCGGAAGATGTCGTAGAATCTTTCATATCGCAATTTGCGGTCATGAGTCTCGACGAGCATATGTAAGCATCGTTAAGCAATATGTTTTAATTTTACTGTTATTTGTAAATAATATTTTTTGACTTTTAGCAAGTCCAACCTTTTTTACAACACATTATGTCACGAATTAATGGACGGCGAAATAAAAGATGAAGATTTCAAATTGCAAATAAAATGTCAGTTAGATTTAATGAATAAGTGTAAACAAAAATTCGAAGTAAGGTCTTAACTCAGATCATATAAAATTATGCTATTTTCTTACATATTATATGCTGTAATAGTGTAGTTTAAATATATTTTTTTCTCATAGCAATTATTGGCAGAAGATGAGTCCAAAAATGTCATCTTTAACGCACTCTCAATGTTGTCTTCTCAAATTAACAAGATGTATTCGTTATGGTTTAAATTACGGGGCGTAGATTCAGACATGCTTACAGATTATATTACATTTGGATCAAAAAATGTAAGTAAGGATGTTAATTGTTATAATTGCATATTTTCTTCTTTTTACTTATACCAGATCATACTACATTCACTTCTCCCTTAACCACTTTTTAAAAAAACTTTTAATTTCTTAATTAAAATTGTGTTTTCGGTGTCATTATTATTAAATATTCATTAAATCAAATTTGAATAACTTATTAAATACAACTTTATTTTACTTTTTACCATTTTACACTGATCTTCAAACATCCCTGCAGAGATTATTCCAATTGACAATAGTATTGTGCTGCAAATTTTCTGTCATAATATTTATTATAATCAATATAATATTCATCATTTATTGTTTAAAAATAATAATTGATAATTAATTTTTTTTAGAAGTAATAAATTTAAACACCAGATAAGTAATAACACATTAATGTTAAATAATAGTGTAGATTCTAATTGAGTACCATTATACCCTATAGGTAATAATTTAGTAATAATATAATAATTACCATAGGTATCATAATTAGGTGCCTTAATTTAGTAATAGAAATGTTAAATAATATGCTTATCTAATGATAAATATGATTCATTATGTTAAAGACAATTAATAGTACAGTTCTACACTTATCATTCTGACATTTCCCTGTATGAATTAAACTGTGCATACATACTAATAATTTTTGTGGGATAGAAATTTTGTGTAGTATGTCAGGTTTAATTTATTAATTCATTTTGTTATTTCTGTTATTGTGTCATCAGAAAATTTAATTTTGAAAGTTTTGTTAGAACAATGCATCACTGGCCTAACTGATCATACCATTTTACTGTTTTTGTTCAATTTTTTGGTAGTTTTTGAAGAAGTTTTAAAAATTGGGGAAAAATTGCGTAATTAAGGTTCAATTAAGTTAAAAATAACTTAACTCCGGTCCAGGAGATCACAAAAATTTGTCTGTTGGTATGCATTGATTGATACTACCTCATAACACGCCATAAATGACTGGAATTGTCTGTATGCATTGCTGAGCACTGCTGAAGGCAAACGTATACATGCATTCATTGTATACATCCCGCTAAGTAGCAGTGATGGAAGAAAACTAGCCTTGATGAACTCGTGATCTGTTAATTGGCTGCGCGTGTTGTGATCGTTTTCTCAGTTTAGAAGAAATTTTGGTACTGGTCTGTTATTGCTCCGCCAATTACGAACGCGGCGATTACGAATCATATCAAACACATTATTTTATTTATACCTACGACAATGGAGGCTTTATGTATATATGTATTCGTTGATTTCAAAAAAATCATAAAAAGTTCAAAAAATTAATTCGTTAATATATAGTAATATATCGAAATTTCCTTGACTCATACATGGCAGAGTATATGTGGCGATCAAAACTTATCAATCAAAATGATCCATTTGAGCAGATTATATTGGATATCTCAGCATTTCGGCCTCCATCATGATACAGTAATTATTGTAATTTTATTTTATTTTATCTATGTATTAACGAATTAATTTTTTGAATATTTTATGATTTTTTTGAAATAACGAATATATATATATATACATAAAGCCTCCATTGTCATAGGTATAAATAAAATAATGTGTTTGATATGGTTCGTAATCGCCGCGTTCGTAATTAGCGGAGCAATAACAGACCAGTACCGAAATTTTTTATCAATTGAGTAGTTAACTTTTTAACCATTAGTACAACCCATTATAGTGATACATAAATAAAAAAATACACTTCATTGTAAAATCAATTATACTTTATTTCACTCAGAATCTAAATGAATTGGAAAAAGGGAGAAATTATTCCCCTCATCTCCCTTAATTACACCCCTGATATACACTCATATAAACCTATAAATCTTGTGCTTGAATAAGTTTTAGTAAATGTGTTTAATTTTAAATAATTTTATTTCAGACCTTTGTATGGAATGATTTCAAAAAGTCTTTACATCATATGATGGGATATTTTCAAAAGGACCCTGATGTGTATGTAAAAGTTTCTCACTGTATTTTTGATAGTTTTAATGATATACAGTCTGCAAGGAAATTTTTGGAAATTGGAATAAAACATCATAATACATATACAAAATTGTATGAGGAAGAATTTTGTTTAGAAGTTGAAATTTTAAAAAGTACAAAAGGCGCTAGTTTACCAACAGTTTTAAAAAAGTACAAGCAAATCATAGAACAATTTAAAGATGACATTAATATGCATTTTATTTTGTTGGATCAAGCTTTGAATGTATTAGAAATAGTCAGGGAGTTACCATGTACTATATTAAGGTATAGATAAGCATTTAAAATAATAATTATGAAATACATTTAATTATTTTTAAGTTAATTTTTATATGTAGAGATATGGTGAAAAATTACAAACTGAATGAACTAATGTGGCAAAAATTGGCTGCAATTCAATTAAAAGGTTTTATTTACAACTATGAATCAGGATATTTATACCAGTGTAAAGAAGATATTGACTGTCTTAGGTTTGATTTTTTTTTTTTAAATAACTTCTTATTTGATGTTTATTTGTATTTCTTTTTCAGAAACTGTATAAATACTTATGAGAAGGGTTTAAAAGAAAGTTGGTTACCTGACAATCAACAGATTTTATGGGATTTTTTTTTGGATGATATATTGGAAATATGTAAGTCAAATAAAATGGAAAGTCAAATTGTTAAGAATTTTATGTCTGAACAGATTCAGCGGATATTTGATGAAGCAAATGCCAATAAAAAAATACACAAAGCTCATCATTTTGTTTTTTGGGTAAGATTTATTGAATAGTTTAATAATGAATAATTATTTATTTATTTACATAGGCAGAGCATTCCAATGGAGACAAGAAGATTATGGTTTGGCAGGCATCTGTTAATGTGATAAAAGACGATCCAAACCTTTGGTTAGAGCTATTGGGATGTTTTTTGTCCCGTGATGATTTTGAAAGAGCGTGGAATACTTTGCAAGATGGCATTAATGCATTAAAAGAGGAATCATTGCCATTATATAATATGATAAGCCTTTATTCTAGAGCAACTATAGATAATATAATAGTATGTATAATAATGCTCTAGATTTAAAATAGTAAATAACTAAATCGATTCAACCTTAAACATTTTTTTTTTTTTAATTTCACTAAGAATACGTTTTTATAAATGTACGAATTTTAATTCATTTTTGTGTCTTATTTTACACTCAAGTTTGGAGCTAGTAACAGTGGAGCGTCAATTATCTGCACCATAGCATTTTTGCATAAATTTATTTATAGATTCTATTTCAGATTCTGAACGAAACAAAGAAACTTATGATTTTACGATATTTATTTTTTTCTGTTCTGTGAACACTTTTGTGTAGAAATACATGTCCAAAAGTTTTGACCAACAACTTTTTGAACTAGAATTTGTCTATGAATGGGTACTTCAGAGGAGTCATTTTTCAAAATTTGCATTTTTCAAAGGGTCCTTTCATTTTTTATTGGGTTGCTATAAAATATTTGATAGCAGTTGATTTGTTAAAATGGTAACCATGTTTAACACAATAGTCAATAAATGTTTTTTTAGATTCTGAACGAAGTGAAGAAGCTTATGATTTTACAATGATGTTTATTTATTTATTTTTTTTTTTCTCTTTCTGGAGGATTATTTCGTATAGAAATACTAGACCAAAAGTTTCGATCAATATCTCTAAAGAACCGGAATCATACCCAGATGGTACTTTAGAGAGGTCATTTTTCCAATTTCTCAATACTTTTTCCAAGCGCGGTGAAAATATGTCGAAAAATTAACG
>JAIPRM010007615.1:0-16980 GCA_025469315.1 Stegophylla sp. TES_Ste_2020 | reverse complement strand
AAGAATTGAGAAATTCAAAAAATGACCTCTCTAAAGTACAATCTAGAGGTGAATCGGGTTTCAAAAAGTTATTGATCGAAACTTTTGGACAAGTATTTCTATACAAAAAGTTGTACACAGAAAAAAATAAAAAAAAATAAAAAACATCAATGTAAAAACACTAGCTTCTTCACTTCATTCAGAATCTAAAATATAATATTGTCAATTTGGGCATTAAGTAAATTAAGATTTTTTGATTAAAATCAGTTATGGAAAAATTTCACTCGACCAGGTTGATGTTGTCAGCCAAACAGACAAATCTACAGATCTTCGCATCTAATATTTGAAATATTTATGAAAAATGTTTTTTAAATCAATTTTGAACATGTTCTAGTAGAAGTAAACGTCTTGAATGTAAGTTTTTTTTTTTTTTTTAAAATTAACATTTTCAATACATTCATTATTATTATGAATAAATTTAAAATATTAAATTCGTTTTTGTAGAATTTTCGTGTTTTTACAATGATGTTTAATTTTTTTCTGTGAACACATTTTCGTCTCGACCAGCAACTTTTTGAAACTGGGATTTGCTTCTAGATGGTATTTTAAAGAGAGGTCATTTTTCAAATTCCTCAATTTCTCAATATTTTGGAGGAGAAAAACTAATTAAATTTTTTAAAAAAAAAATCTCGGATAACAGAATTTTTTGATCCAAACTTTATGAAAATTTAGTCATAGGGACAGGCAATAATATGAGAATTAATTAGGTGGAAGAAAATTTTGAAAATTTGAAGAAAAATGTTGTATGTTTTTTTCTAACAATTCATTTTCTTTATTTATTAGTTCAAAAAAAGTAAAGTATAGACAAGAAAGCAGGAAATACTTCGCACCATAGGTATTTTTCGCTCTCCGGGTCAGATACTCTTGGCGGGTGTCTTGAAAATTACAAATTTCATTATTCTTACTTCGTTTTAAAATCATATTATTGAAAAAATTACCAAAATCCATTTCATTTTTCATTAAATCACGAGATTTTCAAGGGAACGACTGCAGTTTCATTCGTTATACCGAGATTCGTTATGTTGCGAGTTGACTGTAATTATATAATTATAGGGACAGAAATAAGAGTAAGAATGAAAAAAAAAAAAAAGAGATCTAAAGACAATAAAAAATCGTACTACTGTAGTAGATCATTAACATAATGCGAACATTGAAATGTAGTGGTCATGCGCTGGGGCCCGCATTTCTATAAGAACACAAGCTGTGATTTAATACGTTTTCCCTGAAGCGGAAAAAATAGAATACTGTTTTATTACGTATATACATTGCCTCGCCGTCCGTTCGTTTCAACAACAGCGCCCCTGTATAATGAGATTTCTTCTTCTCGCGTTTCTGCAAAACGTGCCAAATTATTTTTTCACGACTTCCAGACGTTCGATTAGTTCAATCGCAATCGATCTGTGATGGCAGACCGTCAACGTTTCTCGAAGACGCTGGACCCGCCGCCGACGCATTTGTTGACGTGACAAATCGCCGCGTGGACTGGTCTGGAATTGGTGCAGGGAGTGTTTCTTCGAAGGGGGAGGGGAATTATTGTATTTTTTTTTTTTTTTTCATTAACGGTCTCCTTCGAATCTATAATCATTGTTCGGAAACATTTGGAAAAGTTTTAGATTCTGAACGAAGTGAAGAAGCTAGTGTTTTTAGAACGATGTTTATTTTCATTTCATTAGGTTTTTTTATAAAAAAAAAAAAAAAAAAAAAAAATAGATAATTATAATTAATATTTACATTTTATAAAAATATCCTAATGAAATGAAAATGCAAACACAAAAAATTGTACGAAGTAATATGAAAATGAAGCACAGGCCAAGTAAGAAAAGTGCGCCCCAACATTATTATTAACAAGCAGGATAGTTGTTTTTCTTTAATTTTGATTTGATGTACTTTTAGTTATTAGTGTATTGCTAATCGCAGATTTTTTTTTAATAAATAATGTTTTAAGTCATATTTATAAACGATCAATAATTCCCCGAGGAAAAAAATTCTTGGTACCTCATAGGCAACCCCTTTTAAAATGTGGGAAGGTCATGCATACAGATAGGCCACATAATAGACGAATTATCTATTATATCCTTTAAATTTATATCTCAAACTATTGTTTGAAAAATCAAATGGCCAAAAGCAAAAAAAAAAAAAAAACCTTCTCTTTCAGAATATTAAGTTATAGTGAATCTCACGAATATAAGTAAATAGCAAACAATTATTTTATATATATATATATATATAAGTGTAGATTTCTTTCTGTTTTATAAAATTCAAATTTTACATAAAACGTATTCAATAAACAGGGTTAAAAATAGGGTGAGCACAATAAAATACTCCCTGTGTGCATAATACCTATATATATATGAGTAAATATAACCACAAATCCCACCCGCCTCTTCGTCGTTTCGACGACCGGACTGACATTTCGGAAGCTCTCAGCGTCCGGTGACCACGAAATGATTTTTTTTTATTATTATTTTTATTATTATTATTATTATCGAAATAACCGCACAGTCCCACAGACGACGCCACGCGAAGGTCAGCAGCGGCAGCAGCAGCAGATGTATTTATTAAGCGGTGGCGGCTGCGTCGTTGGTCAGAATATTAATTTCTTCACAGTCGTACCTCGATCAACCCTTTCCTATCAGGTTAACTTAACCTAACCTATAACGGATGAACGCGTGAAGGTTTCACGTTTCATACGCCTTTTGGCCACGTCAATTTTTATTTTATTTTTTCCTCCGACCTTACATACCGAAGCGGCTGTACTAACATATGTATATTATTTGGTATAAGTGCTCAGAACACATTCGTTTTGGGGTCACAGAATAATAATAATATTAAACAATAATTTACATGTACACGTTAATATTGTTATAAACATTATAATACGAGACCAATGCCAGACGTTGCTCTGTGTTATTGTTTAATAATAGTTGTAATTTAGTGTAGACAACAATATTTATACGTATAATGTCTAAAATGATTGTTCATGGTAATTTACAATACATTTTCTTCATACACCACGATGAGTATGTATTTCTTCCCTGGTTTCAACTTTATTTTTTGAAAAGATCTATGATCTATTCAATCAAAATATTAATAAAAGAAATAACACATGTGCTGCAATAACACAGCTAGGTGCATAAATTTAATATATAAAATATTATGTATAGTATATACTATATATGCGTACATTATAAATATAAATAGGAACTTTCATACAATTCATTTATGGCTACGTATGGGAATCGAGGAGTACGAACTGACGTACGTCATATTATTATTGTTAGATATTATTGGTGCTCGTATTGAAATTTCCACGCATCATTTTTACTTACACAATATAACAGAACATCGCGTGGGAACCAACACGTGTACCTTTTTAACCGACTTTTCTTCGTACGAGTATATAAATCACAAAATGAACACAGCGATATTCTTTTATCCATCATTAAGTACTGCTTGCAATTACTAAAATGATTGTCTTTCACTTTCTGTTTGAAAATTTGGCGTCCAGACTCCATACCCTGTTCTCAGACGGTTTAGTGTTTAACTGCTTAACTATTCCTGTTTAACTAGTCAATAACTGCTAACGGTTTGTTAGGGTTGAGCTTCAGACTACTACTAGGTATACAATTTTGCATTTTTTCAATTTTCTAGCCACATATCTTTGTATTAAAATTACTCTATTAAATTAATATTACTGCGTTTATGTAGATTAGGTTTAATTTCTTTCCAACAGAGATACACATTCATTACACATCTCATGCGATGTTTGACCGAAAAACAAACCTATTTCAATATATTATATATATATATATATATTTTTTTTTTTTCAAAAATAAATATGTACCTGTTATATTTTTACTTTGTTATTATTTTTAGAGTACTTTAAATTCTGAGCAAAGCAAAGAAGAAACTAGTGTTTTTACTATAATTTTTATTTTTTTTTAAATTTTTATTGTTATTCTTTATTTTATTTGTGAGTACACGTTTTGTATAGAAATATTTCTCCAAAAGTGTCTGTCAGCAACTTTTTGAAACAGGATTTGCCCCCTAGATGATACTTTAAATAGGTAATTTTTTGAAATTCACAATTTATTCTCTAAATTTTGGAAAAATCACCAAAAATTCAACAAAAAAGACTCGAAAACCTTTTTTTAAATTCAAACTTCATAAACATTTAAAATAAAATATGAAAAATATTTGGGAGTTATAAAATGTTGAAAATGTGAAAAAAAAATTGGAAATTTTTTCTTGTAAATAAATTTTTTTATAGTAAAATGGTATTTTTTTTTTCATTTATTTATTTATTGGAGAAAAAAAATAATAAAGTAAACTATAGGCAAGAAAGCTAGACATACTTCGCACCATAGGTATTCTCTGCTCCTCGGGTCAGATACTCTTGGTGGGTGTGTCGAAAATTACGACTATTATTGTTTTTTTTTTATATTGAAGAAATGGTTTATCGTTTCTTTAAAGTTCAATAAACCCATCAAGTGTGTCTGACCTGAGGAACGAAATATCCCATGGTGTGAAGTATGTCCGGATATTTTAATGTTAATCTGTTAATACTACGATGATGAATAATATGTGGTAATATAAAATATAAGAAGAAACTTTGTTCATTTCGTGGTGTATCGTGAATACAATTTATATGAAATTCGCGTACCCCCTTGAAATAATGGTCAACAGTAATAACTTTTGGGAGAAATTTTAATACAATATGCCGAACGGCTAACGTTGTAACACATAAAATTAAAAATCGATTACCTATTTAGAGAACATCATTTTTTTTTTTTTTTTTTTTTTTTTTTTAAACAAATATTAAAACTGTAAATGAAAGACGGCCGGAGACTATTATTGGACCGTCCTGTGTGCTGTACAGAGACGCGTATTAAAATTTACGGCGTACGATGGCGAATCAGTGTCGCCCGGACCGTATACCCGGGGGGCTCGTCCTCGGGGTCGCGGAGCTACCCCCGTACCCCCATGGCTTTGCCCGTTTCGGACGGCAGTAGTTGTAGTGTCGGCTGGAATTTACGATCGAGACCCCGGTGCAGGGCACCCGATCGCCTCGGCGGTCACGTACGACGGACGCGGCCGAAGCCGCAAGCGGTGTACCTACGCCCCGTGAGCGTGTCCGAACTGCTGGGACGCAATAATTTTGAGAAATCCAAATGAACATTACGTTATTGCAGTGGCGTTCCCGGGTTTTGCGAGGCCCTGGGCATCATTATGATTCAAGGCCCTAGAATTTACAATATTACATTGGGTATACACAAAATGAGATTTTCGGCATTTTTAAATTCGACTACCACTTACCCATTTTGACTTAATAAACTTTTATAAATATACATAATATATATATATATATATAAACTAATTCTAAATAATTATAAAATATGTTGCCTAATGCCAATATTTACAGACAAGTTGTACAATCGTTATTTAATTTGTAAACATTTTAAAATTATTTGTAATCTATTTAATATTATAAGTCTCCGGTAAAATGGACGGAAAGATTTTTCTCCTATAAATTTTATAGAATGTACGCGAGGCCCTGGGCAAGTGTCCCGGTTACCCCGACCTCGGGACGGCACTGTGTTGTTGTCTAATATTATAACTGTAGGCACGTACAAAAAAAAAAAAAAAATCTCGACCGAGAGATAGTGAGTCGTAACCGGACAAGAAGTTATCAACCGAAACCAGAATTCTAAATTTAAAAAAAGGAAAATAAATTCCAAGACGGGTTGGCTTCATTGTTATGAATTTGCCTAAATATAATAGTTTCCGTAAACTTTAGGTGCGTTTTCAGGTTTCACCTCGCGAGCATGACATTTAGTCACTCGTACGGATTCACAAGTCTTAAAACTATACACACTCACGCCCACTTGCTGAAGCGCGTGCAAATGCGCACGGTGAGAGGGAATGCTAGAAAACAAAAATTACATATAAGAAAAATATACCACATACTAAAAATTTTGTTTCACTAAAATATTTTTCATACTATTATTGTTTATCTTCAATCAAATTTTCAAAATGTAAAAATTGAAATAAAAAACCAGGCATATTTCACACCATAGGTATTTTTTAAACCTTGGTTATGATACTCATGGTTTATTGGTTGAAATTTGAAGTGGCCACAAACCGTTTCTTCATTAAATGATTCAGAGCAAAGCTTTTGTACAATATATACGACTGTTTTTACCCAAAATATGTGAACAGAAAAGAAGATTATTCGAAAAAGGTGAAATAACATGTTTTCTTTAATCAAAAGGTTAATCATTTAAGTCTCTTATCAATGTTCTAAATTTCATAAAGATTAGATTGACCTTTTATTTTACAAAATATGCGCTTTAAGCATTTATAAAATAATAAGAATTTGGTTCTTATAATTCCTATTTTAAATAGGTACAACAACAGTTGTTACTCTACAATGTATCTATGAATGAAAATTAATTTGCTACATTTGTAAAATTCGTAGTTTTGAGTTTGTACTAATAGTCTAATCAGAATATAATGGATTTATAACATTTTAAAAAACATGCCAATGAGGAGAGAAAATAAAAAAATGGTTAAAATGAGAAACTACCACCATTTGGGGAGAGAGGGGCTGATGTATTTCAACGATAACATTATAATATTAATATCACTATACGCACGCAACTTTATAGCCGATAGCAGGTGAAATTCGGACAACTCACGACCCTCCCCCCCCTTCCGTATGAGAACTCGTGACGTAATAACCTAAAATATCAAAATCAAATAAATCAAAAACATAATAATGACACTGTCCCCACGTTCCTGCGTGGTTAATCGTCCCCAACGTGCGCGTTTAAAATCATAAAAATAATGTCATGCGACTTGATCCGTAAATTTTAGAATGCATTCAATGAGACAGAGTTATTTATATACGAGATTACACGGTTATTTTGATTATTATTCTTAAAACATAACACGAAAAGAGCTGATTATGCACCGAATAAGAACCACATCATAATCAAACGTAGGTCAGTCATTGAATAGGGCGGGGAGTCGGCCACCTGTGATTCCAGAACTTTTAGGTTAGCTTCTCACTTATATATTAACTGTAAAAAATACCGATCATCGATTCGACTATTGTTTTTCTTTAATATACAATAAATTCACCATGTAAGAGTAAGATACTATAATATTACTAATGATATATACGTATATATGCCATAAATTTAATGTCAAAATAACAAAATATATAACATAAATAATTTAGTCCAAAAAATCCTACTACTCAGACAGATTGGCGTTTTTGTAATTATTCATCGTGCTCACGCTGAAAAATGTAATTAAAATGATTTTCTGATCCTCTAATACACTAACCCACGAACAACACTGGCTAAGCGAACATCGTGGAACTTTTTAGAAAAACTTAACTTACTTTTTCCGAAATTCTGCCCGTCCCCTGGTTTCGTTCCACTCTATTTGGCATTTTTTTCGCCATCGACAGCGTAATGTATATTATATTAACCACAATAATGCACAGTTGTGAGACGACAGCAGTCGACGAGTATAATAATAATAATAATAATAATAATTATTACCACACGTTATTGTTATAATAATAATAATAATAACACACACGTATATTATATTCATTGTGCGCTGCTACACCACACACGGATCGACTGGTGGATTTAATGAAGGGAGTCGTCTACAACACACGGTTGGGTTATTAATTGTTGTTATTTGTTACTACTCTATACCGTATTGCCACAACGTCGTCGTCCTCGTACTTTGCTCCTCGAGCAATTAATAACGCATTATAACGTAACCCGAGAAAATCGTCTCTGTTCGGTTGTGTAGACAAATACAGTGGCAAATAGCAGTCGTTACCACATAATAATAATAATAATAATAATAATAATATTAATAATATAATAATGTACCTGTATGCAGATGATAATATTTGATTTCATACCGACGACGTGATTCCTGATCCAGTCAGTAATCGTTTAGCCAAAACAGTGGTTCCCAATATTTTACACTCAATGTCTCATTTTAGATTCTGATTTATTTTTCCAAACTATTGACGATTTCGAGGACAACTATTTTTCTCTATACCCAGAGCTATTCAAAATTTTTCAACCCACGGCTCCTTTGTTTCTTAGCAACATCTTGACGGTTCCTTATTCCATAAAGAAAATATTTTTATTTTTTTGTTTGTTTATTTAAATCAGGATATTTAACAATCAAAAGAAAAAAAATAATCAACCTGTATGTCCTCCAAAGAACACAATGATATTTACGTGCCGAGGCTATATAATTTTTCCGACAGTAAGCGCAGATCTAATACATAATCAATGACCAATACATAACCCAATACATTTAATTGATAAGTGGAGAGCACGATTTAAAAATTAAAAACAAAATAAAATTCTATGGAAATTGAAAATTCTTATAACGAAAAGCATGTGAAAATTTGTTCTTATAGTCAGAATAAGTGTACAGACTAATTTAAATTGTTCTAGATACAATATTGGAAATATTTTTCAACAATTAAAAGAGCTAAAACCTACATCAAGATAACCATGACCAAAAAACGCGTTCATAACCCTTTTCCGCTATTAAACGAAATAGATAAATTGTGTAGAATTAATAACAAATCCAGATGAAATTATAAATGAATTTGTGTGTAATGTTAAATTGAAAACATTGTGTTATAGCTTTATTTCGAGATTGATTATTCCGTGTTTAATTCAAAATTTACTGCGTTGATTGAATTTATTTTTATGGTTAAACGTCTACGGGTCACATATAAAAAAAAAATTTTTAAAAAATACTGCTATTTGATACTTCCTACTTTTGTGCTGTGGCTCCTTTAACTAACTAACACTCGCGACGCCTCTGGGAACCGCGACGCACAGTTTGAATACCTCTGCTCTATACGAAAGTTCTTACAGAGAAAAAGAAAAAAGAAACTCCATTGTAAAAACACCTAGCTTCTTCGGTCAACTCAGAATGTAAAAATAAAGTACAAAATAACCCTATATCTATGAACAAAGATCTAAGTCAGTGAAAATGTCAAAATGGTGAATTTGTATGTATAGTGCTTACATTCGATACCCAACTAGTGTAGTGAAGAATCCCATCCTCAGCTTTACCGGTTTAGTACGTAAAGTCATTCGAGACCCAACTAACTCTAAAAAATTTCTTAAATTTTTTAAATTCTAATTTCTAAATATTTAAATTTTTTCAGTGCCGTTGGTTACACATACGTATTAAATTCTCAGCTCTTAATATCTATAAATTAAAATTTTATAAAATAAAAACTTACAAAAAATGAGAAATTTCCAATTTTTTCAAATTTCTGTTCTTACCTCAAAATTGGTCAAAAGTTTTTGAAATATTTATGAAGTATGTGCGCGACTGTTTTTAGTAGTTGGTGAAAGTTTCAACTCTTAAGTTCAATTATTTTTGAAGTTACGTCAAAAAAAAAAAAAAATAATAAAATCGAATTTATGAAATTTCGGGTTATGACGTCTTTTACCTTTCTTTTTGGCAATTTTTGGGTTTCAATAACATATTGAAGATGTGTACAGCTAATGTTATAAATTACTATAATAATTGTCGTTTACGTTTATCCAACGGGTTTCAGTGCCGCAGAACACCGTTTATTGTATACGTATATAGCGTTTTTATTTTCGAGCGAATTCAAAATTGGAAAAATTTTTGATAATCAGATTTCGTTTTAAATAAGCGTTATTGTTATAATTGTTTTTTTTTTTTTTTGTCAAAAACTTTTCACACGTTTCCCATTGTTCGAAAATATTTTTCACGCCACAAAAGTTTTGAACACGACTGTGTGTGTGTGCAATGAATATCATAATAAAACATCTGCGAACGTAAACCCGTATAAATCAACTTTACGTTCCGCGGTCACTGTATTAGTGTTGTGGTGTTGGAAAATATGTTTTTTCCAAATTTTTCCTCACAGTACTACGCTGTTAATTCACGGTCTATTCTCTTTGTTATTATTATTATTATTATTATTATGTTTTTAATCACCTCGACGACACGTGCGCGCACGCGCGTATCAAATAACTCAACACAATTATTCCATCGCCAGTGTATAATATCATATTTGAGTTTTCCCATTCCGTTTTCAACAGCAATAATATTATTATTTAATACACGTTAACGCTTTAAATGTCGAGTCATATATTTTTCACTCGCCATTAATATTTAAACGATACATTTCGTAATTTATTCTCACCAGAAGTTTTGCATTGTTCACGACCGACTCTAATATTAGCTTTAGACGGTTGATATTGTAACATTAAAAAGTAATTTAAATTTTTTTTTTTTTTCCCCCACTCCCGTTATAATATTAATTTACATAAAATAAACGAAGAGTACTCGGCACACGTTAACAATACACTGAAAACGAAATTATAATATTAATTAATTATACGCGGCGGCTATTCAGAAAAATCATGTATACAATACACGATAATGGCAATTTTGATTTTGATCTGTATTTTCAGATTTTTTTGTTCATGGAGAATTATTCAAAAAAGTTAAGTAACGCTGTTTTATTATTATTAACTGTCGCATTAATAGTGTAGTAAGTCCGTTAACAAATTAATGTTTGATTGGCAGTTTGTTTATTATAATATATTATAACTAGGGAAACAAAATTAAAAAATTAATATCGCTTATGAATGGCAATTCACAAACATCATAATATGTATATGCAATTTTCCCCCTGATTTGGGTATTTTATTGTCATTGTTCGTATTGTATGTATACACACTCGTGTTTGCATATATACAGCCCCATTGTTTCGCGGCATATTAATTAAATCAGGAGTCACCGGTAGTCATGTATTACTATAATAAAAGCTGTTTACACGGTTCGTTTAATAGATGTAAATGAATATTATGCGTTGTTTTGTTCTCTTGGTTTTTTCGAATAATCACAATATTTAACATTATTGAATATTAGTTCCCTAATGAAATTCTTAACTATTTACTAATGTTATTCTTTTATCCGTCCGGTCTCTCGTAACACTGATGATGTAACATATTACTCGTATATTGATTAATTATAATTTTACTAACAAATAACAAACTGAAATTATTGTTGTATAATAATTGTACAATTCACAATCCTATTCTGTGAAGTCTTTGGGGGCTGCTGTTGGAGTATTTAGGACTTAATAATAAAGATTTGGACGAGGCTGGAGCAAAAAATATAACAATAATTCCTATTGGTATAATAATTGGATACATATGTGATCGTTATTGCATTTTTCCTTTTCTGCATTCAGTCCTAACTAAAATTAAAAAAAAAATAATATGTATATAATGTTTTTAAATTATATCAATCTCATTCAACGATCTTTCGAAAATTTCAATAGGTAAATAACTATAATATGTGCTTTGTGGTAAAATATAAACACATTTATTTTCAACGCATTTATATTTCAAGAGCATTGTAATATATTGTGCTAATAAAAATATAAACAACACCGTAACTTGCACACTAAATGGGAAATGATCATGCATTCAATAATAATAATCAATGTGTCATGTAAATTCCAAATTCCACGATTGCATTCATTTCGATCTCGTCCGGTTTAAAATACGTTGCTACAAATTTAATTATTAACGCTCAGTATATTATTCGTTTAAAATACACGCAAAGTATTGATGTATTCATTATACTGTTTGTATAATTTTGAAGTTATGACATAAATGAAATGTAAATATAATATTTAATAATTTTTTCGGCCCAAATAAACGACTATTGTTCGTGCCCACCGCTCTGTCTAACTTTTAGGTCATTGAAATGTTTTGGTAGATTTCCATAATATCGTGGTGAACAACTGCTGAAAGGCAATGGAATTCATGACACACACACACACACGTTGTAACAACGACTATTTTGGTTATTAATATTATTGTGGTCCAGCAGAAATTGTTACCCCAGAGAATAGGCATGACTGGATATTAATTAAAATATTACTAGTCGTCATGTTTACCAACGTTATTGCGTTAAATATAGTTTTGTAGTTCATTGATTTTCGGGTTGTTTATAAAAATAATGTGTTGTTTTATTATTTTGAGATTCCAACAAGAAATTAATATGAGTTTTATCTTTCCTTTTTTTTTTTCAATATGTGGACGTCATATTTTTCCACTTTTAAACATATTATGCACAAATCATTTTGATGTTTAAGGACTCAAAGTTTCAATTCAAGATTATTTTTAAGACTTTCTAAAAGATTCCAAAAATAGACAAAAATATTATACATTTGAGCACACTGGTTTTTTGAAAACCATTCATACCTATAATAGTTATTTTTCAGAAAATTATTTTTCAAATACGATAATATTATTCGTAATATTATTATTTTGAAATGAATATCAGCTGCAACAATGATCCAAAAAAAGGTGCTAATAAAGTGCTTCATCCGCACCTCACCTTCCTCTTTGCGTCTGTTTCTTTTAGCGAAAATATATTTTAATTTGTTATTACAAAATAATAATTAATCATACATACAACACTGTGTGGGTGTCGGTTTTTTAAATATAATTAATTCATTTTTTTTAAAAAAATTTTACGTAGATTTATTTGTGCGGACGAATGCTATTTGAATAATAAACTCAACTTCATTGGAATAAAAACAGTTGAAAAAACCGATAGAGAGAGAGAGAGAGAGAGAGAGAGAGAGATAAAGAGAGAGGCGAAAAATATGGCGACTGAGGGTTTTGTTGGCATATTGTATTGTCAGTTATAATTCACCAACAGACCCCAAAGATTAATTCCGTCCACTGCGGTCTCTCGTTATACATTTTACGTATTATTTATTTTCATTTTGATATCGAACTAATACTATTATATCGAATCCATAATATTATATAATACGTAGCACCATAGAAATTGTAGAGGACTTTTTTAATTTGTTAGACAACACATAAATATACTCATATTATAATTCAGTTTAGGCGGCCAAGATAATAATGATTTTGATCTAACATAAAAAGTCCATTTGTCTTTTGTCAATTGTAGTCTGATTGTAAAAAACAGATGTACCTACGATACAAAAGTATCTACTTAGAGTACTTACAAAGTCACTGCCGTCTCATTAAATTCGACAATTAAAATTACACCACACAAGTATCGTTGAAAGTTACTTTATTATTGATTATTTAGCCCGACTGGTATTTACAAACGAAAAATTTTTATATCCACTTAATTTCATACTATTTTCACCTATAAAGTTACGAGTGCATAAATGTGTATGTCTGTATATGTGCATATATATTTGTATATTTGTATGTATGTAATGCACGATTGATAAGTATTAGTCAACGACTATCTGAATCACGCGTAGGAAACTATACAAAAAACTTGTTTGATGAAAGAAAACAAAATTATTGGAATTTAATAAAAATTGTTACTTGAAAATGCTAAAAAAAAATTTCCTTAAAGAAAAGAAAAAAAGAAGCTAAACGGTAAGTATGAAAACCTCTGATGCCTGCAGAATGGGATTTCGTTCTGGAAAATGAAAATGGAAACCTAAAAGATGTAAAATCCTATAAAATGCGCGCTCTAGAAAGGAATTTTTCGCTATATTTCGCGTGCATTACTATTATACCGGTACGCGGTATTGTAAAATTCAACTCGCGGCGCAAAGGGCTTCGATTGGATTCTGTCGAAAGATAATATTTTCATGGGAAAAACCTAGAGACTTCGCAATGACGCGCGCACGTCAGTCCTTTAACGTCTCTTTGTCGGACTCTTTGTCGACGACGACGACAGAATGCCAGAGCGCAGCGTTTTCTTCTTTCCAGGGACACACGGTCGTGCGAATCCCCGGGCCCGAGTTATTATCACTAATTAATTTCATCATGGCGTCCGTTCTTGTAATCGGATGTTCCACAGTGGCAGACACATTGGGGGGGGGGAACGTCTTTCGTGAAATCCCTACATCGTATCATAAAATGCACGTCTTCTTTGATTTTGAATTGTTCAAATGGTTGAAATACAACAGAGTAAATAAGATAATAATAGATACTTCAGTTAGAATGTTAACTGTGTACATACCAAGTGGCCTATACCTACATATTATGAACTCTGATTGGTCCCTTATCCGGTTAGATACTAGTAGTGCATTGTAGTTCCATTTCTCAAAAACTATTCTTCTCCCGTACAATCGAATTAAAAACTATTTCACAATAAATCAATGATATTTAATTAGGTAGCGTTAATAATCATAAATTTTAAACTATAAATCGGGTTAAACTTGAACAGCAATTATTTAGACATTGAACACGCGTTCATTAAAACATAATATATTATTAGACAATGAACAAATGTTAATTATTAACTAGTCATTATCGTTGATTTTTTTGTAAATGCATACATTGTTAATTTATAATAATAAAAAAAAAAAAAAATACTAATTAAATAAATGGCGTAAAATCAAAATAATTATGATAAATGGTGCTCGAAAAATCGGTTAAGGGACGAAGTTGAAAAATGTTGCGTACTAATTGTGTCTTAAATTTTAATCCTAGAAAGGCGTAATACGTACTGCGTCTTGAGTTTTTCATCAGAGCACATCCGAATTGCGTTCCGACTTCCTACGATATTTTAAATTTTTATAAGTTATTGTTTGAATATCAATTTTCAATAGTTTCCGGTATCTAGTTGTTAACAACGAGTTATAGTTGTTTGTCAAATGTTATGAAGCATATTATCAACTATAGGCGTGTTTAAAAATGTATAACACAATTATTATTAATTATAATAAAGAAAATACTAGTATTTAAATGTTTGATCATTGATTTAAAATGTGAGTAAAAATAATAAGAAGTTGTAGTTTTATAAAATCGATTTTAGTTATTCAATTAAAACTAATAGTATTCCGACATTTGACATTTGCACTCATTATCAATTATCAGAAAGTTAATATTTGCAAACGAATTTGACCAATTTTGGAATCATTTTTGAATTTATAAATGGTCTTTATTTCTTCATAAATTCAGTTTTAAATTCTTGTCATAATGAAAAATATATTAGTCATATTTGTCCAACGGCCTAAAAAAGTCGTTTCAAATATCGTAAAGCAGCATTTTATGTATTTTTTGTTTTTTTTTTTAACAAATTATTTAAAGCTAGAAATGTAATGAACTCGATTATTTTCAAGTAAAATAACAATTTTTCAGTTGAAACGTTAGAACTTTGAAAATTTAAATTACTGTAATTATAGAAATACGGCACTGGCTCTGTGAATAATTTTGTGAAAAACGTTTAAATGTATAATTACAACTCAAATGCAGATTGCTTTTCGTTTTTATTTCATTTTAAATTTATTGTTTTAAGGGTTAAAAGTTGTGTAAAAGTTTCACTCGTTTATATAGGCCTACTTTTATTTACATTTTTGCTTTAATCAGTTGAGTCAATAATAAACAACTCGATATAAAACTGCTGCGCTAAGAACAGTTTTCTTGTAGAAATAATTCTTAAAAATTCATCTCTCACCCAACAGAGTATGTCGGGCTTTTGCTTCGTTTTATTTATTTATGATGATTACAAAAGTACGCTAAGTTTGATTATCTTATCATCCAAATGGATACCTACGTTAATTAATGACGGTTTTCCTATTTTAAAAGTGTTTTTTTTTTTTTTTGACTGGGTGTGTTAAATAATGTTTGGTATTTGAAAGGAATGAGAGCTCCTTCAATGAATGGTTAGGTTAAGTTAGGTTAGATGCTCTTGGTGGGTGTGCAGAATTTTGCAAGGAACGATAAATCTCTTGTTCAATCGGACGATTCTGAACGAAGGAAGTTAATAATACGTAATATAAAGAACAATAAAAGTCGTCGTTTTCAACACGCCTACCAAGAGAGTATCTGACCCGAAGAGCGAAGAATACCCGTGGGGCGAAATGTGTACGGCTTTCTTGTCTATACTTTACTTATCATTGCTTTACTTTTTGTATTAAATTAACAAAAAAGGGACGATTTTATGAGTAAAAAAGCGTTAGAAAAAAATTTTCCAATTTTTTTTTTTTCATATTTTCAAAATTTTCTTGCGCCGAAAAATGTCTCATATTGTTGTATACCTATATTTAAATTTTCATAAAGTTTGGATCTAAAAATAATGGTTTTCGAGTATTTTTTGTCAAATTTTTGGTAGTTCCCCCCACCTAACCTCCCTAAAATACCAACTAGAGGCCAATTAGATTTCAAAAAGTTACTGATCGAAACTTTTGGACAAGTACGTATTTGTATTAGAAAAAAACAATTTAAAAAAGTAAACATCATTGTAAAAACAACAACTTCTTCACACTTTGTTTAGATTGTAAAACGTATAAAATCAACAAGGTAATTATTTATACATACTTATTTATCCTAGTTCATCAAATCGTTTCTAGAAAATAATCTGTAACAAGTTCTAAGCATATTTTGGAATAAAATATTACATAATAATTGTATGGAAAGCATATGTTATTATAAATATTATAAGGAGTGGCACATAATATTATTAACTATATATCTATTTCAACCGTAATGGTAATAAGCCACTACGAGTCCGTTTTTTTTTTTTTTTTTTCTATAGAAATATCACAAAGTGTTGTGTCTACGCAATGTGTAGGTTTTAAAATCGATTGTGCCGCGTAGCCCTTTCATTAATTCGACCGACTCTGCCTTCGAAAAAATGATAATAACAATAATATTGTGTGTGTGAACATGACGTGCGTTGTTATTCCATTGTTATCGTTTCATCACGGCCATTATATATCAGATTTCGTGAGTACATCAGCTTGCTTTTACAATATATATATATAATACATCTATGAGGTTTTTTTTTTCAAGTCCGCACAAACGTGACACATGACGTCATAGGTAGAAATCCATTGCAATATCCGGGGGGGGGGGAAGGGGTGTAAAATTATTT
>JAIPRM010007614.1:0-16980 GCA_025469315.1 Stegophylla sp. TES_Ste_2020 | reverse complement strand
TCAGAATCGTTTTACTGAAGAAATGATTTATCGTTTCTTTAAAATTTAATACGCCCGTCAAGAGAATACCACCCGTCGTGCGAAGTACACCCATCGTGCGAAGTATGTCCGGCTTTTTTTATATTAACTTCCTTCGTTCAGAATCGTCTTTTGAAGAAATTATTTACTCTTTCTATAAAATTCTACACGCCCATCAAGGGTATCTGACCCAAAAGCGAAGAATATCCGTGGTACAATGCATGTTCGATTTTCTTATCTATATACTACTTTACTTTTTTGTAATAATTTTGAAATTTTGACCATTCAAATAAATTTCTAATATTAACGCTTTCCACCCTTTAATGATCAAAATTAAAGCGTCCCCCCGGAATTTCGGCATTTGACTTAAAGGGGACGCTTGATTGTATTCCAAATAAGATGGAGGACTCCGTCCCCCTCCGTCTCCCCTCACTTTAACCACTGGGTGGGCACTTTATATTGTAGCCAAATACTGCAGTTTTAAGGATCTATGGAAAAACTTTCAATAATATCGGTTTTTATGGTGACTTATTTGAATCTGAGAATTATTAATTTGAACTGATAATATTTGGAATCGACAAAATCTGTAATTGATTTTACACGATTTCATTATTTTTTTGAAAATTTAAATCTCGAATCAATTTATCTTGAAATCATATTTTTGAAACTGATATACCTAGAAACGATTAACCTGGAAAAAATAAATCTTGAAACAATATACTTGAAATTAACAAAAACCTGAAATAGATAAATTTGGAAACAACATACTTGGAATGAATTTAAATGATATTTTAATAAAGAATAGAGAGAATTAGTAAGATATTATTATGAATACACCGTTTTTTATACAAAATCAGGATTTTTCAAATTATTAACCGTTGAAGTGCACAAATTTTCAATTGGGGGACACATTTTTTGTGTTATTCCATACATTATATCATATTCATTTACAAAACCTGTGAAAAATAGTCTTTTAAACGAATGTTAATATAGTACACATATACAATTTTTAAAGAAGCCTTCCCGGGTTCGCCAAGAATGAAAAAAGGGTCCAAATCACCGACTTAATATTATACCCGTTCAATATCTGGATTATATAAAAATTTACAATCAATATATAATATTATACAAATATACATCATATTTTGGTGCAGTGTAATTAGTTACCGAATTTCAAACGGCCGTAATTTTACATTCTGAATGAAGTGAAGAAGCTAGTGTTTTTACAATGATGTTTATTTATTTATTTTTTATTTTTTTTACTGTGTACACCTTTTTGTAAGGAAATACTTGTACAAAAATTTCGATCAATAACTTTTTAAAACCGGATTTGCCTCTAGATTGTACTTTAAAGAGGTCATTTTTTGAATTTCTGAATTCTTAAATTTTTTTTTTGTGGAAAAAACTACCTAAAATTTGACAAAACCGACTCGGAAACCATCATTTTTTGATCCGAACTATATGAAAATTTAAATATAGATAGAAAATAATATAAGAAAGATTTTGGCGCAAGAAAATTTTGGAAATGTAAAAAAAAAATTTTGGATATTTTTCTATTAATTTTTTTTTCATTTATTTTTTATATTATTAACTTCCTTCGTTCAGAATCGTTTTATTGAAGAAATGATTTATCATTTCTTTAAAATTCAATACACCCGTCAAGAGAATCCCACCCGACGTGCGAAGAACACCCCGACGAGCAAAGTACACACTTTTTATATGTTAAACGAATGTGCGGTTAGTCATTCATTCATCAAGTAGATGAATGAATAAGATAATGAACAATTTTTACATGAATGCTTTCAATATACACTTAGTTTAATTTTACACATATTACACGTTTAAATTTGAAACATTACAACAGTATGCAATATTAGTGAATAATTTGGTGGAAAAGGGAAAGGTGCATTTTGGCTGAAAACAGTGTACTTAACCATTTTGTTGACATTCTTTCTTTAACTCAAGTGCAATTAAATCTTACCCAAACTACGCAATAATGTCTTCTGAATAGACAATCCTATTATGAATAGGTATCCTATTAAAAGAGCGAACACAAAAGTGGGAATACAAAAAGAGCGAACGGCAATATGAGAGAATATAAAATAAAATGAAAACATATAAATCCATTTAAAATTACAAAGTTATAAATTTCAAATTACAACTGGTCTAACAGAAGCTGATGAAAACTCCAGAATTATTCTGAGCTTCAACTGCACGAATTTTCATAGTTTCAAAAATTTTTTTTTTACATCAGGAACATGATTATCGTCAGTTGAATGTTTTATAATTAATTAACTTAAACATCCTTTACACGATTTTCGACTCACCGCCAATATCCTCTCATTCTTGTGTGTGTTTTTTTTTTCAGTATAAAAATCAATTTAGTTACAATAATTTTTCCCTTTTTGATATGTGATAAACTAAATTTTTATACATTTTAAGTAAAAGCTTAAAGAATTATTGCGAACCAACTACAATCAAATACCAAAAAGAAAAGGCCGGACATACTTCACACGGCGGGTGGGATTCTCTTGACAGGTGTATTGAATTTTAAAGAAACGGTAAATCATTTCTTCAATAATACTATTCTGAACGAAGAAAGTTAATACTATAAAAAATAAATGAGAAAAAAAAAGTTTAGAAAAATGTCCAAAATTTTTTTTTTACATTTGCAAAATTTTCTTGCGCCAAAATCTTTCTTATATTATTTTCTATCTATGTTTAAATTTCCATATAGTTCGGATCAAAAAATGATGGTTTCCGAGTTGTTTTTGTGAAATTTTCGGTAGTTTAAAAAAAAAATTAAAAAATTGAGAAATTCAAAAAATGACCTCTCTAAAGTACCTTCTAGAGACAAATCCGGTTTCAAAGTTACTGATCGAAACTTTTGGACAAGTATTTCCATACGAAAAGTTGTGCTTAGAAAAAAATAAAAAAAAAAAAAATAAATAAACATCATTGTAAAAACACTAGCTTCTTCATTTTGTTCAGAATCTAAAATGTAAGAAACATTTATTCGTTTTAATATATTTTTCGCTTTTTTAATTTCATTCATATTGCCGTTTCCTCTTATTGCATTTGTGCTTTCGCACTTTTTCGCTTTCGCTCTTATGACGTAGAACCAGACGAAAAATATATTTTTAATTATATTAAAATAAATTGTTGTATAAAAAAAAGATTATTGAAAAATAAAAACAAGCTGGTTAACAGGTGACTTTGAATAAAAAAATTGTGTTTAATTTAGGAACACTTGTTTAAGTGTTGGGAATAATTTTTGAAAAATAAGATCATTTGAAATCTGCAAAAAAAAAATTCGACAATCGATTTCAGCCAATTAATGTGTACTCGTACACGCTTTTTTTTGTAGTTTATCTATAATATTTTAATTTTTTGGAAAAACTTCAACATTAATTTTACTCAATAAAATGTCAATAATTTTATTTTTATTTTATATCTTAAATTTTTCTTAAAAATGTTTTTTAATAAATAATATATTATATATCATTTTAAAATGTGTGATTTTAGGACACAACTTTAAAAAAGCCTTACATACTTCGCACGACGGGTGGGATTCTCTTGACGGGTGTATTGAATTTAAAAAAAAAACGATAAATCATTTCTTCAATAAAACGATTCTGAACGAAGAAAGTTAATAATATAAAAAAAAAAAATAAGAAAAAAATTGTTAGAAAAATGTCCAAAATTTTTCTTTCACATTTCCCGAATTTTCTTGCGTCAAAATCTTTCTTATATTATTTTCTATCTATGTTTAAATTTTCATATAGTTCAAATCAAAAAATGATTGTTTCCGAGTCGTTTTTTTTAAAATTTTGGGTTGTTTTTCCAAAAAAAAAAAAAAAAAAAAAATGAAGAATTGAGAAATGGAAAAAATAACTTCTCTAAAGTACCATTTAGAGGCAAATCTGGTTTCAAAAGTTACTGATTGAAACTTTTGGATAAGTATTTCTATACGAAAAGTTGTACACAGAAAAAAAAAATAAACATCATTGTAAAAACACTAATTTCTTCACTTCGTTCAGAATCTAAATGTGTGCGGTTTTAACCTACCAAAATTTGTACGGATTTGCCTGGAATTTTATCTCACAAATGTGCGGTTTTTGGAGTTAACGGTCGTAACACGGTAGGTATCTGACTTCTAACAGGTGCGGTTTGCACTTGTCGTCCAGCAGGATGTCGAATCCTAGTATCTCGAAGCACGCTGGAATGAACTTGTGACCGGTGAAACAGGTCTTATAGGTTCGGTTGACGAATGGGTAGGCCAAAATAACCGTTTTGATAATGACGTCGTCGATTTCGTTCCAGATCTTTTCCACGTCGTGTCCCTCGTTTGCGAGATGTTTATTAAGAGTCGTTATCCGGCTACACATCAATAACGTAAACTTTTACACAAACACGACGAAAGAGTCACTACTTAAACAATAATAGATATATTAAATATTTCGCAAACCTCAGTGGCGTATTTACGGGGAGGAAATCGATTGGGATGGGTCCACCCCGGTGAGATTTAAGATTCTGAACGAAGTGAAGAAGCTAGTGTTTTTACAATGATGTTTATTTTTTTATTATTATTTTTTTTGTGTAAAACTTTTCGTATAGAAATACTTGTCCAAAAGTTTCGATCAATAACTTTTTGAAACCGGATTTGCCTCTAGATTGTACTTTAAAGGGGTACTTTAGACAGGTCATTTTTTGAATTTCTCAATTTTTCAATTTCCTTTTTTTTTTTTTGAAAAAACTACCAAAATTTGACAAAAACGGCTCGGAAATAATCATTTTTTGATCCGCATTTTATGAAAATTTAAACAAAGATAGAAAATCATAAAAGAAAGATTTTAGCGCAAGAGAAAATGTGAAAAAAAAATTTTGGACATTTTTCTAACATTTTTTTTATATTATTAACTTCCCTCGTTCAGAATCGTTTTATTGAAGAAATGATTTATCGTTTCTTTTAAATTCAACACACCCGTCAAGAGAATCTCACCCGTCGTGCGAAGTATGTCCGGCTTTTTTGAGTTTCGAATCCGAGTAATTTATTTAAACGAAATAAATAAGGTTACGAAACAAGTATATATTCAACTTTTGCATAATATTGCACTGAGTGCTCTATTTAAAAATGAAGTTGATCTAATAATACGTTATATTTGTATATATGTATTATTGCATTATTCCGTGAAATCTAAGAGACTTTAACTAATAATAATCATTTACGTAATGGAAACTCGGGACTCACAAAACATAATACTAACTCATTAGTGTAATAATTTGTAATCTTTTTTCTTCTGTGAAACGCCACTATTAACACGGTCACATTTTTTTTTTTCTTATGGTATTTTCACATCATAAAGTTTGAATTTATTTTATTTTTTTTATATTTTATTGATAGAGATAATTTATTATTAGTTATGTATATACTGCGGTAATCTTACCTAACTTAAGTCTAATATAATAGTGATTAAAATTTTACCTAGAATTCTACGTTTATATTATAATATTTATACCACAAGGTTATTAAATTTCAAATATGATATAAATGTGATATAAGTGACGAATCAACATTTTTATAGCACAATAATAATTACAGTTTTGATGTCGTTTTAAAATTTTTATCCATTAATGTTTATGACTTGAAATTTAATATTTTTGTCCTGGAAATATGTTAGGTCATATTATAATTTAAAGTATAATATTCGTTAAAAAAAAAAAAATACTTAATTGCTGTATAATTAAACATATTATTGTGTATTGTAAAAATAGATTTTCTCTATATGATTCCAATACTCTTATATAAAATAAACCTATTTAAATGTATTTAAACATTATATTTATTTAGGTAAGTATACACGTTTCGAAATTCTGTGCACTAATATTCATGTTAAGTACAAATCCCGACTACTACAAAATATATAATTATTTATCTCTCCTCGATGATGCAAAAAGATTTAATATCCTATTGAAAAGAATATCAAAGTGTTGTCAATAATGAAATGTACTATCTATTAACACAGGATAATTATAATTTTTTTAGTATATTCAGCACCTAGTGAAAGTATACAGAGTTTATAAAGTCGTTTTTTAGAACACATGACATTCGGTCTGAATAAAATTCAATGGGTTTTATTGTACAACAATGACACTATAATTAAATTATTAAAATGATCATAGTAGAAACTCGTTCAACCTAAGGGTAATAAATATCCATTCTCTGTTAAAAGAAATACAATTAAAACCATCACCCTTTAGAATATGAAATAAAAGGACGGATGTAATTTAAATTTGTTAAAATAGTTTTGTAGATATCATAATTATAATAATGATGAATGAAAACGTATTTAATATCGCTCGTCAAACAACTTAATATAATTAATAAGTTAATTAACTATTTTTATTAATTATAGTTGTAATTTAAAAAAGAAAAAAATTCTTTAGTTTAAAATATAGGTATTGACTGATAATAACTTAATATGTTAAGTTTAATGTTTGAAATTCCATAATATTATAATAATGTATTTATATAAAGGGAAATCGTTGTAGCACAACAAAATATTGTTATTTGATATATTTTCATTTCACGGTTTGATTAGAGCTATTACATTCGACACTTGTATATAAATGGAGTCTGTATTGAATGACTTTTGTTATTTGCAAATTTGGTGACTGATGAAGGACATAGGATACACATAATTTTAAATTTAAAACTAAACGAATAAATTGATTAACCGTCAGAGCCTGAGAGAATAACAGCTATATGTGATATTACTTACTTTTGTTGATTATTTATATATCTATTTAAATATTAGGCATGTATATGATTGAAATCGAGTGGAGGATAATATGGTTTTTTTTTTTTTTTTACTATATTTACGTGCATGAGGTCAATTATTATAGAACCCGTGAGTACGACAACGCAGGCCACCCGGTCCTTATAATATTATACATGAATAGGTAATTTTTAAATAAATATTATAATATATGACACAAGGTTACAAGTCACTATAATAATCTAACAGGATTGATGCATTATTATTATTATTATTATAGTGTGTCCTGATAACCGGATATAGTTAAATGAAAAACTTTTACCGAGGAGTCACATCACATCGCGTATAATAATAATAATAATAATATGATATTACTCGGAGACAGTGTACATAATAATATTGTGTGTTATACGAATACCCGATTATTAATACGTTTTAATGAATAAATCTTATAACAATATATTTTATAATATTATATTGATAAATGTTTAATTTGTATTTTTCAAAGTTAACTACCGGTTTTCTGTCGACGAGACTTCTTGGAGCCCGGCCGAGTATATTAAATGAAACAACATTACCGAACACGAACCAGCCAGCCAGCCATTTGGGCGCTGCTCTACACGACGAGACACATTATATTATATACGTGTATATTATTATTATGTGTACGCGTTAGTTATATTGTTCGTCATGGCCCCAAACGGTAAAGGGTTGTAGGGGGGGGAGGCTAATGCGACTTAATAATATGATATGAATTTATTGCTTCACTGGCGGCGCACTAGTGTTGAAAACATTGGCCGAGAAAAACGATGCCAAGAGAATAAAAATCGAAACGCTCTCTGTTGTTTCATGGATGGATGTTTTTTTTTTCTTTTTTCTGATTTATGGGGCAGTGAGAAAAAATTCATGCGATTTTCTATCGTTATATTATTATGAGAAATAATTGGTTGTCTGATTTTATTATATTCTCGAGAAAACAATAATGCTCTCGTGAAACAAAAAATAAATAAATAAATAAATCGTTACCGAATTCCGACAAACAACGCATTGCACATAATATTGTTTTTTCATCGCGTCGTACTTCAGAAGAGGAACTTTTTAAGATTCATTTGAATGTGCTTAAAACGAATTGAAAATAACATTGAAAACTAAAATTACCCAATGAAAATAAATCTTAAATTTTTTGAAATATTTCTTATCTAAAATTTAAAATAAATTCTTCAACAACGTTTGTACGTGAAATGTTTATATTTTGTATTTACTTCATAAAAATATATCTCAAAAAGATTTAACGAAATTGTCTTCTTTTAATATTGTATGGTCAGCTTGGTCAAAAGCCAAGGATTTTAAAAAAAAATAAATATCTTCTTGTTAGTAAATCCGTATAGTGGTAATAAGCCGAGAAGAAATACAACACTGAATTTTTAAACAATGACTCACTTAAGTATATTGAAGAATACACAGTGTTGGTGAAAAAATTATCACGTTACAGATAAGTGTATAAGCCGCACAACAAAAATTATAAATGAAAAGATATTTTACAGGAAAATAAAAATAATTCAAACGCATAGCTCGTATAAAATAACTACGGCGAAAGTATACCAAAAACGTTATGCGGATGCAGTCAAATATTGCGCCTATGTTTTATATTATAATATGTACTGAACAAAAAAAAAAGCCGGACATACTTCGCACGATGGGTGTATTTCGCACGACGGGTGGTATTCTCTTGACGGGCGTATTAAATTTTAAAGAAACGATAAATCATTTCTTCACTAAAACGATTCTGAACGAAGGAAGTTAATAAAAAAAAAAAAAAAATTTTCAAAAAATGTCCAAAATTTTTTTTCAAAATTTTCTTGCGCCAAAATCTTTTTTATAGGATTTTCTATCTAAGCTTAAATTTTCATAAAATTCGGATCAAAAAATGATGGTTTCCGAGTCGTTTTTGTCAAATTTTGGGTAGTTTTTTCCAAAAAAAAAAATTGAAGAATTGAGAAATTTAAAAAAATGACCTCTCTAAAGTACAATCTAGAGGCAAATCCGGTTTCAAAAAGTTATTGATCGAAACTTTTGGACAAGTATTTCTATACGAAAAGTTGTACACAGAAAAAAATAAAAGAAAAAAAAAAGAAAGAAAAAAAAATAAACATCATTGTAAAAACACTAGCTTCTTCACTTCATTCAGAATCTAAAAGGGAGAAAAAGGAATTGTGAATCTGTTGTTTCGCAATGAGCCAAAAGACAAATTGAAATATTAGATAAAACGCGATTAGTGTAAGTAGTGTGACTGTCATCTTGTTACTGAAAAAATCATTGTTGTCAATGAAAAATTGAACAATTTTCAACGAGTATTTCTTAATTTCACTCAAAATAAAATTTAAATTCAGTATTATTCACTCATGTTGGTCACAAGTATCAAAGTATAAATAGTTACAGCAAAATCTCTTTTTCTACTTTTTTTTAAAAACGGTCCACGGTAGATGAACGTTTATAATAATAAATGTATATTTCGATGAAAAAAACTACAAGGAGGAGGCGATCCACCCATCGCCCTCCCCTCAAATACGCCATTGCGTAAAGGTGCAATTCTCATAATAAATGTATGTAATAAAGAGGTATTTGGTTGTAATAATAATAAAATATAATATAGTGTGTTCAGCGACGGCGGCGGCAACGAATCCAACTGGCGGGCAACGGACTACGACGTCGACGACGACACGTTGTCTGTTGTACGGTTTTATTACTATTTGTTTTTTTTTGTTTTTTCAACGGACGACGTTGTCGATTTAATGGCGTGCCGGGGGGGAGGGGAGGGGGTCGAGTGAACACTGTGGTCTCTTATATCTTATATATATATATGTATATATATATATATGAGTACGGTACGGGATCGGGGACGCGTGGGTCTGGGCGAAGAAGGGGGGAGGGAAACCGCGATAGAATATTATTATTATTATTATTAATATTGTTTTTAGTCTTCGCGCGCGCCCCACCTGCTGCCCTCTCCGCAATCGTACGCGAGTCGTCGACGAATAAAACTACAGTGTATTAGTCTGATAGTATATTATGAAAAAAAAAAAAAAAAAATGTATAAAAATATAATATACTGCGGGGGTATACTACACACACACACGCACGCGGATACATAAAACGCGCATAATACTTATATAATCAATTGTCATTATTATTATTATTATTATTATGTCCGTCGTCGGGAGAGATAATAATAACAATAATAATAATAATAATAATAAAATATACGTGTATGTGTATTCGTGACCCGGAATGAGGGGCAGGCGGTCGCAGGTGGTTTACTAGTCGTCGTATTATTAGCGGTTACCGCACACAAACTCGCACACACACACACACACACGCGTACCTCATCTCGCGTACACACACACACACAACAACAAATATACAGAGTGGTGTAGTTGTATACCTACGCGAGCGCGCGCGCACACATCAAAGGGCGGTCCGCACGCGAGTCTGCGCGGCGTATCTATTACGTCGTTTTTCCGACGACGACGACTCTTCTCTCGTGGTCCACTATACGCAGTCGGCCGCCGCAGCCTCCTCATCTCACCGGACGACATCTCTATATATATATATATATATATATATTATACTGTTGCTGATGCTGAGCCGATGTGCTCGGTGGTACCGAAACTACAGGCTAACGAGTTATCATCGTTTGTGCGGCGGCGGTGGAGAGACGACTCTGCAGGACGATTATACACGACTACGACGACGACGTGAAGAAGGGAAAAAACACACACACACACACACGGGCACGCGGCTGCTGATGCTGCTGCTGCTGCTGCTGCTGGACCACCCACTCGACCGCTCTCCACACTGCGTTATATACGATTTTTTAAAACAAACATATACACGTCAATAAAAAAAAAAAACTTATATATATATTATTATAATATACATACTATACTCTACAGTCGACCACACACGCGCGTGCGCCGCGGACGACTACATACACACCATTATTATTATTATTATTATTATTATTATTATCATTATCGTTATTATTGTTTTTATACATAATACACGCGCGCGCGCGCGCGCGTGAGACCACGGACGGACGCTAGCGAACGCGCGTGTTTATCACGCATCGTATTACTACCCCCGCCGCGGTTGTGTTTCAGTAGAAAAAAAAACAGTCTCTCAATCCGTTTTCCCAATAATAATAATAATAATAATATTTCGGTATATACACGCACAATAATAAATATCCCCCGAGCTCGTTTCCGACGAGAAACAACCTCCTTAGTCGTCAATCTTCCGTCTTCGACCCGCCGCGCCGCCGCAGCCGCCGGGTTTGCGTCACTCTTTCTCTCTATCTCATTATTTTTCTCCTCTCCCTCCGCGGCGCGATCGTCATCATCATCATCATCGTCATCACCGGAATAATAATATCGGGGCGGCCACGACGACGACGTAGTACATTACACGTTGTTGACTCGGGCGCGTAACCAGACATTTTTCCATAAGGAGGCCAACATTTTTTCACACCCCCCCCTCAATTTGCCGACTAATTAGCATGAAAATTGCTAGCGGGGAGGAGCCCATGGGTTAGGACCAGCGCTCAGATGTTATTGCATTTACAACTTTTTTCCTATTACTTGGATTTGTTGCTAAGTAAATTTTAAACTCAATTCATACATGTGCGAATTGAAATCTAGAAGTTTTTAGTGCAACTCTTTGCAATTTTTGGTATTTTTTTTAATTTGATTGCAATTTTGCATATTTTCTTTATTTGTAATGCAATTTTAGATACTTTTCAGTGTTATTTACATAATTAAGTTATTTTGAGCTTTTTAATAGTAACGCGCCGGAATGTCTGGCTCGTTTATTATTTTTTAAAAATAAAGTTCCGAATATACCATTTCCGCCCTAGCCAATTATAATTCGTTGGGGTATATGGAAAAAATAAATATTTTATAAAGTTTATTCTTTATAAATTATTGAATAATTTAAAATCAAAAAAAAAAAACTTGAAAATCTTTTATCGTGCAGTACTTATCATTTTTAGGTAGGAATATTTTTAATAGATAAAATAATAAATAAATTCGACAAAATTATTTACAGGTTCCTGAAAAAGATTGGACAAAATAAAATCAATTTAATAATAATTTTAAGTGCGATTTCGAGTATTTTTTACTGCAATAACGCAATCAATTTTTGAAGCTTATTAGTGCAATAACTTCCGAGCCCTAATTATGACATTTCTCCACTCACACTATTCATGCCGACCCTGCTCATTAAAGTTCTCTTCATAATTATATGTTTATTAAATGTAATTTATTAAGTATTATTAATGTATTTATTAATGTTTATTAAATTAATTATATGTTTATTAAAAATGTACGTTAGTCACGCGTATTTGGAATTCCTAGTTGTCGACCTATTATTACTAGACGCGTTATTGTCTCATCTCAAATTGTCGGGTGGAATAAAATTACAGTATTTAATTTTTGCTATACGATATCGTTAATTTTAATAATTAGGGCCCGGATTTAAATGCACTAAAAACCATCGAAAAATGCTCTAAAAAACAGCCAACTATGTCCTTAAAAAATGCATTTTACTATGAAAATACTCTTAAAAAGATCCTTTGTGTTTTTATATATTTTTTAATTTGTTTTCTTATTTGCCATCTGCCAAGTCTAGGCATCCATAAGTAAAGATAAAACATAGACATTATCGCAATTGATATATAAAGATTTCTAGATATTTTTAAGGAAAAACATGAATAATATTTTGAATTAGTTTCAATTTAAATCATTGATTGTATTATTATGTACACATACTATATATTATAAAAAAATTGTTAGCATATTGTGGAAATATACCTTTAAATGAATAAAATGATAGAAAAATGCTAAAATATGCTCTAAAAATGAAAAAAAAAGAAACATGGAAAAATGCAAAATAAAAGTTTCACTTTTTAGTTCTCTGTTACATGAAACAAATTATTTACTTGGAAAGCATTGCCAAAAGATCACCAAAATAAATATGCATTTTGCATTTCGGATTCCGGGCCCCCTAATTATGTACGTCTGTCATTTGGAAGTATTTAGAGCTGAAAAAATAATTATACGCTATATGTAAAAATAAAACCAAAAGGGCCACTGACTTTTCTAAGGGGACCAGGCCCTTTGAAGTCCTTCCTTCGGCGACGTGCCTGCACGTTGTGATAGGTAATAATATTATTAAATTACAATATTCGGAACGAGAAACAGACAGATGAGACGCATTCACGCCGCCGCGCTGCGGACGATAAACCGCGTAGTCGCGTGGAATGCCTTCGGGTGTGCACCGGCAGCTACGCGATCGCAGGCGGTCGTCGGAATGTACCAGACAGACTGGTGCTTCTCTATAATAATTTCACCGCACGCGTACCCCTCCCTCCGTGGCCCCCGTACCGCGGTTCATGACATGTTAACTATACGACTGACGGCCGAGCGGTCGGTCGGTCGACGAAGCCGCCGCGCCGCGTAATATAAATATTATCGTATTATTACAGACGTCGGCGGCGGGGGTTAGGATAGGAGGTGTAGGTAAACAATGATTTTTTTCTATTTATTTTTTTCCCCTCTCGACGTGGTCGTCGGCCGCGTAAACGTGAATCGGTTTTTTTTTTTTTTTTTTCTAACGTACACTTCGCGGTATAGTACCGTGTTTGATAAGTAAGTAGGTACCGGACGTTGACGGACCGCGGTCAACAGCACGCGTCGTCACGTGTCACTACGGCCCGACTACGGTCTCTAGTACGCGAGCGGACACTTTAGGGGTGGGTACAGAGGGTAGCGCCGCGAAAACGTGAACTATAACGTCTCCTTCCCCCAACCCTAATCACACTACACTTGGTCAGGTATTTTAATCCCAATATTTAAAAAATACTTCACCCATTGGCTTCTACACATTTAAATATCATAGTTAAATAAAAATGTACTATTTATATATTTTATAGTTTCTATTCAATTTGTTTCGCTTATTTTTGCTGTTTGTATTTTATAATATTGAATTTTTTTGGTTTTTTGTTTTGATTCTTTTATTGTGTGTTATTAGTTAGTTATAAGAAGAATTATTGCTTTGTATAATGTTCAAAATATGTATAATATTATATATGTTATAATTATAATTCACTCCGTCGATTCTTACATAATGTATACATGATACATACACGTCTGTACACACTTAAACACAAGTACGAGGTAAAAGAAAACTTCCAAAATAAAGCAGCCAAATCCATTTAAAACCCTCGGATTTTTTATAAACTACACGAGGTTAGTGGGAGCTTAAATTAAGGGGCTAAATCAAACAAACAAAAACACGTTAGTCCCTCAAAATTTTTGTCCTGATTCCGTCTATGGGTTCTTTCCATCACAGGCTTAATTAGAGAGGGGGCTAAATTTCCTCAAAACTACTTACAGCCCCTCCCCCAGTATTATAATTTAAGAATTATATAAGGTTAATGCCTATTTGGGGAGGGGATAAGTCAATAAAATTTACATATTAGCCCTTCCAAAAATGCTAACCAAGTTGCGCTAATGTCTTTTACAAAAAATCAAATCTAAAGTCCGTCAGTGATCGAGGATTTTACGATATGTAACAGATGATATGTTCATCGTCTTCATACCGCGCTAAACTCATACACGCGGTGCGTACGATTTATTGTACCCAGAAACGTCCACAGATGAGATCATTACCGTATTACTTCACTCGTCGCTGTACGCGTCATCATTTGTTGAATAATACGTTCACTGCACGAGACTTTGACGCAGTACATCTATACGGGTGGCGATCATTGTCCACTGCAGTTGACCACATGTACAGAATTCATATACTATTATCATCGTTTTAGTCGTTACATTCCGTTTTGCAGTCTCTCCTCCGTCCCCTCCCCCTCGCCCTCTTCACGGTGGACCGCTCGGCTTTGATATCGATCGATTGTATACGCAATGCAAATCAAAAACCTGTCACCGCGGCTAAAATAATAGATGGATTATATTCGATTACGGGTCACGTGCAATTATTTAGCATTGCCTTTTGTAGACGCTTGTATTTTAGACCTCTGTCCTTATTATTATTATGTCCTTTTTGAAACGAATATGTTACACTAGCGCAACTAGGATTTTTTCAAGGGGAGGTGTCCACCTATAAATGTCTACTGTAATTATTATTTAAATATAAAATTATAATCAATGTTAATGAAAACTTTACAACAATTTATTAATTAGAAATTTCATGTAGCAAAATCTAACTGCTTTTTCTACAAGTTAACATTTTTAAAACGTTATTTGTAGATAAATAAAAATTAGCATCGCATGTATTCAACAATATGAATTTTTAAAGCATGGCATGTTTCAAGTTTATTTCAAAAATTAATACAGGTTATAATTTTATATTTTAAGGAGGGTGTCCAGACACCCAAAACATCCCCCTTGGTTACGCCACTGCACGTAGGTATGTATCCGACGGGAGTGAAACGATTTTCGACTCTCCAAACACATCACGTTGGGAGGGCGGAACAAAAACAATATTTTGCATTTTACGTCGTATACAGTGCTTGAATTGGGGGAGGACGCGGGGGAGACGGAGTACCCCTTCTATTTTTTAAATATTTTAGCGTACCCTTAATGATTTTTCAAAACTCCCCATATGGGTATATGAGATATTAAAATTTTTGGGGACGCTATTTTTTTTTTTTTTAGATTTAGGCATCCCTCTTCTATTTTTTTTTTTCCAAATCATATTACAATCATGCGGCGTTTCGCAATACTCTACGGTCGAACGACGAAAATCATCACCGTATACCAGAAAATATTATATGTATTTACGAGTACGTAGTCTCGGGTACACTGCTGCCGTTTTTCGAATTCTTCAAACCAGATCAGCGCGGCGTTCTAAATCCGTACTGATGATATTGTTACAAACACAGTCGAACTTGTTTGATATTTTTAAACCACATTCAAACTGGATGTATATTTTTAAACCGGGATTTGATCGTAAGCCTTCGGCTATAAACCATTTGAAACCACTTATATTCTACACTGTCATTTCCTGTGATTTTAAATTTAAGTGCAAACCTATGCTTCAAATATAATAATTTTACTGACACCGACGAGAATAAATGGTTAAACAAAATATGTTGTCGCTGTTATTCGAATTCATAGATTCGAGTGTTTGTTAATAATTGATGGGCATGCCAATTTGTTTTCAACGAGCTCAGTATGTAATTGTAAAATTAAAGAACACCCGTTGTAATATGATTTGTTTATAATGAGTTTGAGTGTATACTTTCTCACGTAGTAGTCGAAATCAACACCAAAATAATGTTTAATTGCATATTAAAATCATGATTAATCACTTAAACAATATATAGTAACAAAATATAATACCCGCGATGTAACGGTTAAAAATTGTTAAATGTTTATTGCTTTAATAAATTTAAGTAATATCAGGGCATTTAAATTTAGCAAACATCTGAATTGATAAAACAATTTTTGAAAATATAACGTAATTTATAATTATTAAGTGAAAACCTCAATATAATAATAAAATATATACATATATATATATATTATAGAAAAACAAAAGCCTGACCTACTTCAAACCATTTGTATTCTTCACTCTTAAGATGAGATACTCTTGGTGGATGTGTTGAATTTTAATTATACAAAAAAATGATGAATTTTTTCATATAGAGTTTCTAGTCTTATTAGTTTTGGAGTTATAACTAAGTTATTTAATTTCATGAAAATGTAGTTTATGACTTATTTTGTCAATTTTTCGACAACTTTTTTTTTTTTTTTGAAAAATTATTAAGAATTACAATGCATGACTGTCTAAAGTACCACCGGAAACCAATTTCTATTTTAAAAAGCTACTGTATGAAACTTTTAATATGTATTTCTACGTGAAAAAATGTTTAAAAAGAAAAAAAAGAAATAAACATCATTGTAATATCACTAGTTCCTTCGCTCAATCACAATCTAAAATTTTATGACAAAAAAAAAAAATCAAAAACGTGATATTTTCGAAGCTCTAAATTTTCCTAAAAGTGGTCAAATATTTAAAAAAAATTCAGCTTGTATCAATTTTTGTAATTTTAATATATTTTATTGAATTTTTTGAAATCAATATATTTATTTTAATATATTTT
>JAIPRM010007613.1:6363-16980 GCA_025469315.1 Stegophylla sp. TES_Ste_2020 | reverse complement strand
ATTTCTATACGAAAAAGTGTTTACAGAAAGAGAAAAAAGAAAAAAAAATAAACATCATTGTAAAATCATAAGCTTCTTCACTTCGTTCAGAATCTAAAAAACGTATTCAATAAAATAGTTCTCGTTTTATAATAATATATTAACATTTTTTTTTTTTGTTAAATTTAAAACTTATCACTAAACTGTGTATTATCATGCATTATTTATTTATATTAATTTGGCAGTTTTGACTTTTACAATATACTACAAATAATTAATACTCTTATAGACATTATTATAATATATATATATATATATTGATAATAATTTTTTAAGTTAAATTTGTAAATTAGTTACGGAAAAATGTATATTTTTTGCGAGCGAAGCGTCAGGAGGATTTTCAAAAATTTTTTTTGTGAAAAGGGCCCGTCTGAAATTTCCGCAACGCGTGGGGGGGGGCCCCATTGAGCACTTAATCCGGGGCCTTGCTGATCGTATCGTAACGTTTAAGTAGTATATGTAATATTCGTGTGTGTGTGTGTGTGTGTGCTCGAGTTTCGGAGGGCCGTAAAAAACATCTTTTTCTATTATATCCGATTATAAACGCCGCGTTAAGTCCGACCCGGACGTGGGAAATCACGTCGCGCGTCGCTCAGCCTCTCGTAAACGTATTAATGTGTACGACACAATCGTAATGTGTAATAATGCACGCGCTCCGTGGCGGTGATCGATCATAAAAAAAAAACTCGTCCCAGGCCGTTATATATAAACTCGATAAACGTCGAGAAAAAAAAAAAAAAACTTATACTCGCGTCGCGTGTCATTACTCATTATTATGCAACGCGCGCGTGTTGTTCTCGATTAGTGCGCTGCAACGTCCAGCAGCAGCTGCAGCCTCCAAATTCGAAAACATAATATGCAACGCTTTGGTGATTTTACATAATATTTTCTCCTTATCATTGATCGTTTTTTTTTTTTTTCTCACTGATATGAATCTCATTACTTGTCACAAACCGATTCACTGGTCACAATATTTTCCATAATACTCGTGTTATTGCTATTAATTCTATATATTTTTTTATTTTCTGTGTATAACTTTTGGTATTGGAAATATCTGTCCAAAAGTTTTGATTAGTAACTTTTTGAAATCGGATTTTCCTCTGATTGAAAACGTAGAGAAAAAAAATTTGGACATTTTTCTAGCATTTTTCTTTTTTCATTTCTTTTTTATATTATTAACTTCCTTCGTTCAGAATCGTTTTATTGAAGAAATGATTTATCGTTTCTTTAAAATTCTCAATACACCCGTCAAGAGAATCCCACCCGTCGTGCGAAATATATCCGGTTTTTTTTATGTTATCACTGATATGAATCTCATTACTTGTTACAAACCGATTCACTGGTCACAATACTTTTCCATAATATTCGTGTTATTGCTATTAATTCTATATTTATAATTTTTTTTTTTTTTTCTGATATATGAGGCGTCTAATTTCAAAACCAGCTAAAAGATGACATTTTTTTTTCAAAATGGATTTTTTTTTTAATTTTCCGAATATTCACACTGTACTACATAGATGGTAAAAATATTGAACATCAAACAAGACTAAAATCGATATCAAATACAATGAGGACAGAAAATTGTGGTTTGTATGTTTATTTCAAATCAAGCCATAATATTAAATACACGTTTTTATCTGCTCTGGTAATAGTACTCAATTTTTTTTCAATTTCCATGAAATTAAGTATTAAATACAATCAAGTTCTATTTGGTTATTATTTTTTTACTATTAAGTAATTATATACGTACATAAAATTCAAAATGTTTTGTATTTCTTAATAAATTTTCCAGTGTTTTTTTCAAAATCGCCAATCTCATAATATTTTTACAAAATATATTTTCACATACGATATATAAAAATTACATAAAGTATTTTGCGTTATTTTCGTTTTTTGTCGATTCTGATAAAAAATTTCGAAAATTTCTCATACAGTTGGTTTTGAAACTAGACGCCTCATATTATATATCAGGGGTGGCCAACATGAATAATATGTTCACGAGCCGCACGGATAAATAAAAATTATACCAAGTGCCAGAGAAGTCTTTTAAATTCGTTTTTAGTGTGTGTTATTGAAAACAGATGTACAGTATGCAATTGGTTCGGCAATCTTTTGAATCATAATTTGGCTCTAGATAATGATACTTTAAACAGGCCCTTTTTTCAAAATCTTCAATACGTTTTCCGAAATTCGGGAAAAATTATGAAAAATTCAACAAAAATGCCATTAAAGATGTTAACCATTACTAATAAAGGCCCATGGTGTGCAAATAAAATAAGAAAAAAAAAAAAAAATACCAGATTTTTATTTTTTTCAATTGCTCGAATACAAGGTGAGAAGCGGTTGTTCTGGTTTTTTTTCTCCTTCCAGTTATTTCATTTTATACAAAAATTTAATATAAATTATTATATGAAGGAATACAATGAGTGCGGTAGTATACTATACACAGTTTTCATAATAATCGGTTGATTAACTCTATTCGTTCGTGCGCCATTGTATTGGTCGCGTTCATTAGCGCTTTATTAAAAAAAAAAAAAATATGTATATTATATATATAATATGCAGAATAATATTAAAAATGAAAAACGAAAAAAAATAATAATTTTTCCAACGTTTTGAAGTCGCTGGCACTTCTGGTGTAATATAATATAATTTTTTATAATGTGCACCAAGACACATCGTATGTAGTAGGCGTACTCGAGTAGTATAGAGCACGCGGTTAAAATTAATTTCAATTATTGTCAAACTACAAAAGGATTTTTTTTTTTTTTCTAAACTTTTTCGTTTTAATAATTTAAATGCATATTGCCACGTTCACGAGGACAGCCGGAGCGGAGACGGAAAAAAACACGTCCAGGAATAATTATTATGACGTACTCTTTTATAAAATATAATAATTACGTGTCCGGTGACGGAAAACAAAAAAAGACAACGTTATGTACCCCAACCTCGGTAACAGTGGTTCATACCGCACCGACGGTGGCGTGGAAAAATGTTATATATATATATATATTATTATGTTACTCGGTTAATGTGACAAAATCGGATGTAAATGTGAATATAATAAGGTAAGTTTAACTAGGATAAATAAATAATTATTATCTTTCGTCTTGACCAAATGGATTAAAAATTTTTATATTATGCATTATATATCAGATAAATAATTGTGTCACCAGTACTAAATTATTTAGCTAACTGAAATATTCAATACATCTTTTAGATTCCGAGCGAAGTGAAGAAGCTAGTGTTTTTACAATGATGTTTATTTTTTTTATTTTTATTTTCTGTGTAAAACTTTTCGTATAGAGATACTTGTCCAAAAGTTTCGATCAATAATTTTTTGCAACCAGATTTGCCTCTAGATTGTACTTTAGAGAGGTCATTTTTTGAATTTCTCAATTCTTCAATGTTTTTTTTTTGGAAAAAACTACCCAACATTTGACAAAAACGACTCGAAAACCATCATTTTTTGATCAGAATTTTATTAAAATTTTAACATAGATAGAAAATCCTATAAAAAAGATTTTGGCGCAAGAAAATTTTGAAAACATGAAAAAAAATTTTGGACATTTTTCTAACATTTTTTTTTAATATTATTAACTTCCCTCGTTCAGAATCATTTTATTGAAGAAATGATTTATCGTTTCTTTAAAATTTAATACGCCCGTCAAGAGAATACCACCCATCGTGCGAAGTATTTTTATTTTCTGTAAATACTTTTTCTTATAGAAATACTTGTCCAAAAGTCTCGATCAACAACTTTTTGAAATCGAATTTGCCTCAAGTTGATACTTTGAGAGGTCATTTTTCAAATTTCTCAATTTCTCAAATTTTTTCGAGAAAAAATAACTCAAAATTTGTCAAAAAAAAATGGGGAAACAATTATAATTTGTATAATATAATATAAAATTATATTATATGTTAACACGTGATTTTGGATTTGTAAAGTTACTGACCAAAACTTTTGGACAATTATTTCTATACGAAAGTATTTACAGAAGCAAAAAGAACATTATTGTAAAAACATAAGTTTCTTCGCTTCACTCAGAATCTAAAACTTTGAATATAGGAAACAACTGATAAGAAACACAATTTACACGAAGGAAGGAAAAGGTTTGTATATAATAGAGGAGAAGGTAAATTTTGAAATTTTTAAACAAAAGAAAGTCAATGCTTCCAATTTAGGTCAAAAACTTTAATTAATATTAGTCTTGCGCCTGACACGGAAATTTACTTGCTACATCAGTTGGTAATGTCTCGAATTTTCCAAGACGAATGGGGTCTACTTTCATTGTCCACAAAGAGAAATGTATTCAAGAAAATATAAATACAATGTGAAAAAAAAAACACAAAATCTCTATGAAATTTTTTGCAAATACACAAACCAGTTTTTACCAAACTATCAAAAGTAGCTAACTTTTAAATATTACAAATTAACAATATTCGTGAAAAGATTATATGAATACCATTGACGGTGTGAACACTTGACCACGACCACTGTTACCGGCATGATGGCAACACGGTGTGGATGGTAATGCTGGATGGATGCTTGTGGTGTCGGGTGGTGGTGGACGTGGTACACGCACACAGCAACAGGGCCCATGGCGGCGGCGGCGACCGCACTTTGTTTATAGCAATCATATTATTGCTGTGTGTAGTCCTGGTATTATTCGTATATATATATAGTATATTATATACATATGGACTTTACAATGGCCGCCCGAACGAAGACGGCGGCAGCAGTAGAACGCACGCACGCACGTGCACCAAAACGTCGCACACTCGCACACGCACGCGTAAGAACCACGATCGTGTCTTTGTGTGCGAGCGGTACAACATCCTATTATTATTGTTATACTATATAAATATATACACACACACAACGCATCTTAACGGAGCACACACGCGCAAGCGCCGCCCCGTAAGCGAAGTCACAACGACCGGACGACGACGACGCAGTGAAAAAAGTGCACTGCCTGGCGGACGATGCCGCCAATACTGCGGAACACACCGTTATCACCCATGGCCCGTTGTTATCAGTAGAAGTGTAAAACAACGTTTTAATTTTAAAAAATTTATTCAATTTCGGGTAGTTGAACGTCCCCCCCCCCAAGACGTACACGCAACGAAAGCATCGCGCACGTTTGCCCCGTCCGTGTGCTGCTGCCGTTGTGTGCTCGGCCCGTCGACGACACTCGTTCCGCTCGAGGTCCGCGCGACCACGAAGACGACGACTATACCACGACGTTTGCACCTCGCTCGCGCGCGCGTGTTGTTTGTACGCGTGTGTTCAGAAAGAAGAAAACGAGTCGCGCGTGTGTGAGCGTACGCGGCGACGACAACGTCCTACAGTGCCGTTTAGCTGCCAGAGACAATCGACTGCAATCACCGCGACACGATGCCGTCGCACATGAACTGTTGTTTCAACAAATGCACTAACTCCAGTCGTAGCACGCAGAACCTGTCGTTTCATAAGTTCCCGACTAACGAGAGTCTGTGAGTGTAGCGTTGGTAGGCGCGCGCGTGCAGCCAGTGCACGAGCGCGTTTTCCGAATTCCGTTTATTTGTGCCTACCGTTTTTCAGGTGTAAACAATGGGTCGAGTTGTGCCAAAACGACAAAGTCATTCAGAAGTTCAAAAACCACGGATCCAGCCAGGTGTCCAAGAGTTTCAGAATATGTTCCGAACACTTCAAGCGGGAAGATTATGTTCTATGGACGTCGAAAAAAAAGTGAGTGCAGTGCTGAGGTTCTGTGTCTAGTAGTCGTAAATCCATGTATACTAATAGTGAAACTGTTTTTGGTGTTGTTGCCAGGGTGTTGCACAAAGGATCCATTCCGACATGTCAAATGATTAGTCCAAAGACAACACACTCTAACATAACTACTTGGAGTGATATGAGTATGTCAGACTATGACTGTTTATAAATTGCTCATTGTTAATTTTTTTCCATATCTTTGCTTTAAGTCACTGAGGAGGACGAACAGGTTGCCAACAATACTGGATGGAGTCCACGTGCTACTCAAAATTTTGATTTAACTGGCTCAGGTAGGATTGAACGGTCGACTTTTACGCTCATGTCCTAATTAATTAATAGTTGTGTATTTTTTAGTACCTGACCAGGGTAAGTAAACGACCGATTAAATCCAGGGTGGAGTCCTAGCAAAACTCCATGTTCTCAACTAAGCAGTCCAGATATATAGATAATATGTTAAATTGTATCGTTTTACTAAAATGAAACCTGACTTTGTTAGCTTATATAAGCGATTACAACATTTTTTATCTTTTGGAACATAAAAACATAAATAAGTTATTTCTGCTCTTTGAATTTAAAATTAATTAAACTTAAGCTTAGGTTGTTAACTTTTTTCTACATTTTAGTTGTTACAGTTATAAATCAAATTCTTTTAATTCAAATTAATGTTTAATCATTAAATTTATGAACAGTTTGAAAATATATTATATTATTTTTTACTTACAAAAGTTTAGGTAGTCATTTAAATCTTAAATAATTTATTTTAAAAATCTTTTATTTTTTTTTGATAAATCAGAAATATTTTATATAAATTGCTTTGACCAAGTGTAGCACCACGTTTTATATTAGTGGCGCATTATTATAAATGTTATATGTAAATAATTTTAGATTTTAATTCAAAGATAACAAATGGCTATTTATATTGAGTTGTACGAGTAAATTGTTTTAGTCAGTTGAGGTTAATGAATAATATACTTTCATATTTTTTTATTCATATTTTAAAAAACCTATACGAGTTCATTTTGAAACGATTCATAATATTAAACATATATATATAGTATTTTATTAATAGTTACAATTATATAAAAATTTTAATTAAACATTGTTTTGTTAATTTTAAAGTTCCATCAATTTTTATATGAGCAAACTTTGCTTGCGTTAAATAATTAAAATATTTGAATATGGTGTACTTTAATTAAAATTTTTACTTTATTAAATACTAAAATTATTTATACCTATTTGAGTTATTACGCTTACTCGTGCAACTCTATTTTATTATTATTATTTTTTTAGTTTTAAAAAGTATTGAATTATAACTTTAAAAATATTGTTGCTGATCATCAATACAATTGCTCCATTAATTATATTTTCCGTAAAAATGGATAATCAGTTTTTATATTGGTTATTATATACTTAAATTGAAGACAAATTCTTAGGATGAAATTATTTTAAGTAATTTAAATATTACTTAAATGATTGTGGACATTATATAATATTTTATAATGATGTAAGAATTCTTGTACTCTAAACATCATCATTAATTAAATATTTTTTCAAGTCAATAATTGAGTTATTTCAATTGTAAAATGTACACTTGCCTAAAACAAAACTGCCTTTTTTTATCAGTATTTTTTAAGTGTTTAGTTGATCATATTTTTTTTTTAGGAGAACAAAACTCTACGATTGAAATTAATTATACAACAGTATCGAAACTTTACTAAGAATATAATGTGTTATAGGAGATATTAGAAAAATAACACTAATTTTGTAAAATGGCGTGCAGCGTATATTGTTTCTTTTTTTTTTTTTTTTATTTATACAAATATTGTTTTTTTTCATAATTATTAATAATAATAATACTTAGACTGGTTTAGGGTGTATATATGAATATTAATAATTTTAATTACTATGGGCCTTATTTTTTTGGATACATTAATTTACACAAAAAAAAAGTCTTAAAACACCTTTAGTTAATATAACCCTAACATGTTTTGAAAAACATTCACTACATCTCTATGTTTAAGACATTTTTGAACATAACAAATAATACAATTATTTAAAAAAAATTGTTCATTTCCAATTGATAATTTACATACCTTTGCAATTTTGTATGTTAATTAAAGATTCAATAAATAAATGTTTATACGATGCGTCTAATTAAACAGTTAATTTGTAATTACCTTTTCACAGTCATTAAGAAAAATATAAATTCCTTGGTTGATTATTTGTTAATATTACCATTAAAATACTATTAAAGTATTAACACATTTACTTCCTAGTATTATTTTTTCTTTAATGGAAATACACTTCTATTTAAAAATCCTAATACTGTAAATATATATTATTTTCATACATATCTACACTCAACATTTGACAACATTTTGAAATGAAATATTAATTTTCATGATACCCAGTATTTATTAAATACATTATAATAGTCATAAAGTGTACATATAGTTGTAAACTTCATTCTATAATAGTTGTTTAACATTTTGAATTGTTTAAACATATTGTATATTATAAAATAATGTGTAAAGCTTTTTTTGGCAGTGTTGTTCAGTGGCTCATAAGTACACATTTGCCCTTCCTCTAATTGTGGCATTAGTTGGCCTTATTGTCCAGTGCCCTTTGGTGAATTTATCAAATCTGTGTAGGTTCACTGATTTGTTAACAAATATAAAATTCCTATGTAATATTGCCAATAAAATATGTCCAAACTAATCACAATAAAATAATATTATCGCTCCAAAAAATTGTAAGTGCATAATGTTTCCAGCCCCTTATTATATTGCCAAACAAAAATTAAAGAGAACGTATTTCACAACTTGGATATCCTTTGCACTTTGAGCAAGATATTCTTATAGGTGTATTGAATTTTAGAGAAATGATATAACATTCCTTTTATAAGATGATACTGAGCGTGATCTCAGTTAACATATTGAAGAAAATTTTTCCTAAAAATTGTAAATCTGTGAGTTTAACATTTCAATTTTAATTGAAAAAAGCAAAACAAAGTTTTGAAAACAAAAGAAAGTGTTGGAAATTTTTTTTTTTCATATTTTCAAAATATGCTCATATTATTGTTTATCTATATTTAAATTTTCATAAAGGTTTGAACAAAAGATAATTTCCAAGTCTTTTTTTGTCAAACTTTGAGAAGACATTTCAAAATTTTTAGAAAAATATTGAAAATTTCAAAAAAATTACGACTCTAAAATAATAGCTATCTTGAGGCAAATAGTAATTCAAAAAGTTGCTAGTCGAAACTTTTGGACATATATTTCTATATGATAAGGTGTGCACTTAAGAAAAAGAAAAAAGTGTGTACTTTGTGCTTTGGGGTGTTCTTCACTCCTTGGGTGGGATATTCTTGGCGAGTGTGTTGAATTTGAAAGAAACGATAAATCATCTCTTCAATGAAGAGATTCTGAGCAGAGCTTCATTTAATTTACAATGACAGTAATTTTGAATATGTTTAACAATTGTTATTTTATAACAGAATAAGCCATGAGAAATTTGTTATTTGTGTAATTTATCAAATTTGTATAATAAGTACTAGTATCACCAAGTGGTTGAAATTTGATCAGAGTAACAAAATTAATTCATTTTTGTGTGATTGTACACTGATCTTGCATATTATACTGATATACACGCATAGAACTTAAATGTTGTACTAAAAATACATTTGTTACATACCTAAATCATTAAAGAAAAACGAAAAATGATTTTTCATATATTCTCCTATGTCTAATGAATATTTGATAAACTATTTTAAATTACAATAAAATATAAATTTCATAATAAATTAAAATGGCATGGCTATAATTTTAAAGTACAATCTAGAGGCGAATCGGGTTTCAAAAAGTTATTGATCGAAACTTTTGGACAAGTATTTATATACGAAAAGTTGTACACAGAAAAAAAAATAAAAAAAAATAAATAAACATCATTGTAAAAACTTTTTCACTTCATTCAGAATCTAAAATTATATTACAAAGAAAGTTTATTTTTTGAAAATAACAAAATACCTACATCAGAATTTTAGAATATTTACAACTAGGTTTTTATTTTTAAGTAGCAATAAATAAATATTGTTATAATAATTATTTCTCTAAGTAGAAATTTTAAAAAATATGGCAGAACTAAACCTGAGAATTTTGATTGTTAGATGAATCCTGATTAAATTGATTATGGCATTTATTTCAATTCAGATTTGACACTCTTACCTATGTGCTGATTTTATTGTTTTTATTTTGTCTATTTCAAATTTATTAATCAGTGCAGTCAAAATATTATTGATATGTTTATTTATACAATAAGAATAGTAAAAATCAATTTCGAAAATCTAGGAGGCAAATGTCTTGCCTAACTCCTTTGGTGGGTTGATATAAATGTTCGAGACATTTATATCACTAACTTAGTGAAAATAAAGTTAACTTATATTGAACAATATTGTGATTTGACACAAATTAAATAATTTATTATTTAGGTTTACCTTCATTAATTCATTAATGTTAAGATAAGAGACTTTATTTTACCTATGTAAGTTTAATTCAAATGTTGACTTAAATTAGGTTTTATCAGTGTATTTGTAATTTGATATTTGTTTTATATTTAATATGTTTTGAAATGTAAGTATGCTATACTTTGAAATGGTGTATCTTGAGTCTTATATCATTTTAGATTCTGAGGGGAGCGAAGAAGCTAGTGTTTTTACAATGATGTTTATTTTTTTATTTTTTTTTTTCTGTTAACACTTTTTCGTATAGAAATACTTGTCCAAAAATTTCGATCAGTACCTCTCTGAAACCGGATTTTCCTCT
>JAIPRM010007612.1:0-16981 GCA_025469315.1 Stegophylla sp. TES_Ste_2020 | reverse complement strand
TTTTTTTATCTTATATACATAATTATAAAACAAATACAATTGCGGATTATTTGAATTAAAATCTTTTTATTATTGATCTCACTTGCTATTATATTGACAAATATTTGGACATTTACTTTTCAACATATTTAGAAGGTTAAAATTAAAATTAAAATAGTTATTAAACACAGTATTATACTACATAAATAATACATGGCTATTTGTAATTAATAATAAAATAACTGATTTAATACACATTCCGTACAGCGTTGCTACGAGAGAATCGAGTAGGTATGGTTATAATACAATAGATATTATAAATAAACAGAATTCCAGACATTTAATAGAATTATATAACTTGTACAATTTACGTGAGATCAAATTTTATATTTAATTTTATATATTTTATATATACACAGAAAATATTTTAAATCGTTTTAATATCGTTTTAAAATCGATTTTATATTTTTTTAATCATGTCACAAAATCAACCTACACGTGGTGTAAAATCTATGCCCTGTATTGATATGCCAAATATTTTAATGAATTCTTCTGCAACTGGAGACGAACAGGAAAATAACCAGACTGGAGGCCGTGTTTCAGTAAAATCTTTGATCAAAAAATTTTCATCATTTCAAGGAAAATTACCTGATAACAATGTACGTAACTTCGAAATCAAGAGGAGACCCTTTAATCCAACTATTTGTGAAAAGTTGAGTACACCGTTCAACGATTGCATGAACATGAGCGGTGACGCGGTACGAGTGGATGACCTCAAAAATACTGTAAGACATTATTATTCAAATTTGGTTAAAATAATAAATACACAGAACTACAGTTAGTTATGTAGTTCGATTTAAATTCAAACACTATACTATATATTATTGTGGGCGCTAAATTAAAAGTTAATTAAATAATTAAAATTGATTTTTGAGCTATTCGATATTTACCCTGCAGAAAAATATCATTTAAATAATTAATTTTCATAGTTTTACCATTGGAAATAATTATTGTTGTTGGTAACATAATTAAATATAATAAAATCATATATATGTCAATATAAGCAATAGCAATGAATATATATATAAATAATATATTAGATTTTGAGCGGATCAAAAAAGCTTATAATTTTACAATCATGTTTATTTTTTATTTTTTTTCATTTATTTTTTTCGAAAACACTTTTTCGTATGGAAATTCTTGTACAAAAGTTTCAATCAGTAATCCTATAAATCAAAATCACACCCAGGTGATATTTTTAAAAAGTTCTTTTTCAAATTTCTCAATGTTTTTTTTAAAAACGCAGAAAATCTGTCGAAAAATTGACAAAAAACGGTAAAATATGCTATTGCCAGAATTTTCCTAAAATTGAAAATTGTTTTTTACTATAACTTCAAAAATAAAGTAGCTAGAAAATTGAAACTTTGACCAACTACTAAAAATGGTCACGAAAATACTTCATAAAAAATTCAAAAACATTTGATCAATTTTGAGTAAAGTATACCATTTTGAAAATTTTCATTTTTTGTGACTTTTTATGCAACAAAATGTTTAACTCTTAATATTTAAACTTGAAAAATAAACATGATCTCACTCACATACTCGTATATTTCTAATTAACCTGAAAGATCTTGAAAATCGTAAGTCAAATTTTTTCTCTATAACCGTTTGAAGTTAGATAAATGAAACTTTTGGACAAGTAATTCTATCTATACGAAAGTGTACACGGAATTTGGACCCCTCCACTGATACGCCACTGTATCAAATGCATGCCAAAATATATATTTTATTATAATTTTATTCAGGAAAAAAATCAAGTGTTTGAAATATTTACGGCGACCACAAATTTAGGAAAAAATTCAAAACCACTACAAGTTAAAACAAATTCTACACAAACTGTCATAATTGATTTGAGGTATAATAAGTCTGATTCAGATCGAACGGCAGATAACGAAGACCCAAATTATAATGTACAGAATATTATTTCCCTGGCTAAACTCAACCATACTTATCACAAATGTTTGAAAAAGATTATAAATAAGCAGGAAATTAAAAATATCAATGTCGCTAGAACGGAAATTTCAACAGCATTAAGAAAAGGAGAACAATCAGAATTCGAGGAATCGAAATTAGTCAACTTTATCCAACAATATACTAAAAAATATAACATCGAATTGGACAGTGAATTAAATGATGAACTAAATGAAACTCTAGCTCTAAGTCATCATACCAGATTAAGTGTTATCCGAAGTGATTGTGAGGAATTTAAAAAAAAATTGAAAACAAAAGAAGATCAAATTGCCCAATTAGAGGTAGAAATCAAAAGTTTATTAGATAAATTGAACTGCTACGTAAATGAAAATGTCGATAAAGTATCATTAGAAAAACGAATTAAATTTGAACAAAAGAAAAACGACAAATTAAAAGAAACAATAGCATCAGTTTTTGAAAAGACAATGCTTTCTATGCACAATTTTAGTGAAAGTAACTCATCGAATTATTCGAACGGAAGCTAATAATTAGATTTGTAAGATCAAGTAATAAAAAATATATATTTGGATTATCTAATATATTTGTTTTCTACCTCTAAATAAGAGGGTCTCCTCTTGATTTCGAAGTTACGTACATTGTTATCAGGTAATTTTCCTTGAAATGATGCAAATTTTTTGATCAAAGATTTTACTGAAACACGGCCTCCAGTCTGGTTATTTTCCTGGGCAATTCACAATCACTTTGGAGAGCACTTAATCTGGTATGATGACTTGGAGGAAGAGTTTCATTTAGTTCATAATTTAATATAGAAAAAATTATTGTGTACAATTATAAAATAAAAATTCATAAAGGCGAAAGAATAATTCTTTTTTTTATAATTTTTATATTTTATATTAATTTATATCAACAATTTTAACATGCCATACTGCTTTCAAAATTGCTTTACAATTCGTCTTCGTCAGATTTTAACTATAATAATTAATAGGTATTCACCAATTTTATTTTCTGTTGATGGTTCATAAATAGGTATAAAATGTATAAAATATATTGTGAGTACTCAAAGCACTATGGTATTATTCGTGTTAATTCACTGCAGTTTATACATCGAAATTATCTCTTCTTAATACGAAATTTCCGATGACAACTTTTGTCTTCGACATTTATTTATATTATGCTATACATATATTATATTAAATAATTATAGAGTAATATCAACATTATTTTTCACCAATACGTACATTAAACTCATATAGGTTACAAAATATAAAATGTGCACATTTTATTCCTCACGGAATAACACAGTTACGTAATTTACACACTTGTACCCTTATCGCGAAAACACAACCGAACTCGACAATATGTCTTTGTGTGTGGTGCGTTCGTGAATTTAAACGCCAAAAAAATACAGTGACAGATGGTTAATTCGGGATACAATTAAAATGATTTCAAAGCTCATATCAACTCGAATAAAACATTTGATTCCGTATCATTAACGCTGTTCCTAGATGATTATAATTTTTTTTTTCAACCCGGCGGACGATCCTTTTTATATTATAATACGTGCATAATATATACACACGCACATACATTTATATATATGTGTGTGTGTGTGTGTGTACGCAGAACGAAATAGAGGGAAATTAGATTTATTTTTAAGTCAACACAAGGGACCTGTATTGTTTGATAATGGTTCGCTAGGGGATACTCTTTTATAACCGCAGTAAAACACCCTAAAGTGTTGACATAATGCGCATATTCGGGGTCGGTGGAGGAGTGGTGGAAACGATGCGGATAGACGACGTCGACGGATGGGGAGGGGTGTTGTACGCATGATAGACTGCTTTTTAAAGTCATATAATGTGGATGCGAATGTTGTCGAACAAGTGTTTGGAGAAATCCCGGGGGTAGCAATAATATTGGATAGAGAAAAAAAAACAAATCCAGATATAGGAAGAGCGGAGCGAGAGAGAGATTTAATGCGGACCGTGAAATTAACGTTTGTCCGCACGCGGGGTCGTTGCAGTCGACTATTGACGATTCAACTGACGCGCGTATTACGACGCACTCCGCACACAATGAACCTATAATATAATATGCCGACAGCAATTATTACATTGGGAAGAAAATTGCCGTTTCGAGTGGACTACGATAAACTATAAGATACATATCACAATGATATTCTATGTGTATACGAATAAAACAGTTATATACGTTCTCTAAGCACCTACCGAAAAAGTGTGGGAAAATTGTGATTTGATAATGACATATTAACATTTACATAATATAAATGAGACATTCAGCATTAAATCACGCGGTCATGTGCCTGATCTTTTCGGATTTCTTCAAAATGATTATAATATTATCCTTCACTCAGTATAATATGAAGCCTAAATAATCATTACATATATGATATGTATTGTATGTCACATACAAACAGAAATATTATTTAAAAAATGTTGATTATTTCTTGAGTAAACATATAATTTTGGAAATATTTAAAATACCTATCTGATTTTTTGAAAGTTTTTTCTAATAAAATATGTAATTCTTAATCCGGTAGAATTTTAATTATAATATAAATGTAATATGATGAATTATGAATATATGATAATGTAATTTATTAATTTCTTTAATAGTTAGCCCAATGCAAATTTTTTTACAGGCAAAATTAGAATTGCATATAACTGATAATATTCATGTAAAATAACGATCTTCGTCAATCAAAATCATATCAACAATTTTTGATATAGAAATCTATTTTCATATGAATCTAGGTGATATATCACTCTCCCCCCTCCCAAATCTATGTTTAAAAAATAATTTTAGATCCTGAACGAAGTGAAAAAGCTAGTGTTTTTACAATGATGTTTATATTTTTAACTTTTTTTTTTTTTGTAAACGGTTTATTCGTATGGAAATACTTAGCCAAAAGTTTCGATCAGCCAATTTTTGAAACCGGATTTGTCTCTAATTGATACTTTAGTGAGGTCATTTTTTGATTCAAACTTTATGAAAATTTAAACACAGATAGACGAAAATGTGAGAAACATTTTAGCGCAAGAAAATGTTGAAAATATGAATAAATAATTTTGGTTATTTTTCTTACATTATTTTTTCTCATTCAATTTTAGATTCTGAACGAAGTGAAAGAAGAGCTAGTGTTTTTACAATGATGTTTATATTTTTTTCTTCTTTTTTTTTAATTTTTTTTTCTGTGAACACTTTTTTATATGGATCTACTTGTATGAATATTTCGATCAGCAACTTTTTGAAACCGGATTTGCCTCTAGTTGGTATTTTAGAGAAGTCATTTTTTTTAATTTCTCAATTCCTCATTTTTTTTTTTCGGAAACCATCATTTTTTGATCCAAACTTTATGGAAATCGGAACGTAAATAGACAATAATATGAGAAACATTTTGGCCTAAGAAAATTTTGAAAATGTGAAAAAAAAATTTGGAAATTTTTCTAAATGGTTATGCAGACAACAGTACAAAGTTTGACGTATATTCAATCACTTCGTATTTATATGTGATACATATCAACGGCAACGACAGCGAGGCCGCTACAGGATATACGATAAATAAATACGGGAGTAGATCACCGCGAATTAAGTGTCCATATGTCCAGTGATGGAGGGGTGAGCGGGTGTGACCCGCGAGTGACGAAACGGTTAACCGAATAATTGTCTCGTTTTAAAATTTTCACTCGATGCAAACTCTTAAGAGTTTTGCGAACGGATGGAAGTGCAAGTGGGAAGGGGGACGTTGACTAGGGCGGCGGCGTTCGTATCTCGCGCATAGTCGTCGCCGCCGCCAGGTCGTATAATAATGGGCGAAAAGCAGTTAACGACAATAGCGCGCGAGATGTGCTGGGCGCGCAGGGCCGGGGCGGTGTGCAGAGAGTATATATTATAATATAATATACACACAGCAGCCGTTGTATTATTTATCGAAACCGGCGAGTTTAATATCTCTCTGCTTCCTCCTTTTCCGCGCGACTTCGTTCCGCCACCGCCACGTATATAATGCACGTGTATGTATAATTTTCCCTCTTCAATTCGTGCGGCGCGACCGACTAGCCGCAGCAGCTCCGCGTCGACTACATAATAACATTATACAGTGTACACACACTCACACACACAAAGGCTGTGGCCCGCGTGCCCCTATACCGCCCCTCTGTGCGCCATATTATACGCGCGCACACCACGCGCCACCGGTGCAGGAGTCCCACGACGCCAATCTCATTCATATTTTAAACGGCCTGTACAGCCTTAACGGTTTTCTCGTTATCATCACGCGCGTTTTATGTAATATATATATATATAAATTATAAGTATATATAATGTCTTTGTGCGTGTGTGTATAATATATATTTCTGCAGTACACATCACCTCTATAGCGGCGGTGCGCGGTGGCGGAGTCGCTGTTGTGAAGCGTAGCGCAAAGGAGACGAGGGCACAGAGCAGCAGTCGCGTGTTGTAACACAATGTGTCACAAAACGGGTGGGCAACTGAATGCACGAGGCCTCGCCGAAATAGGAATATGAATAATAAATTCCATCCGCCGCCGCCGCCCGATGCGCACAAATGGATATTTAGAGCGATATATTTATATTCGTTTAGCGCCGCAGCAGCCGGAACAGTTGTCGTAATAATAATAATATAACTGCCGGCTGACGGTCGTCGGTGAGGCACAACGTCTGACATCTCGCACTTTTATTTTCCCGGTCTCTTTCCGTTCCGTTTTTTTTTTTTTTTTTTTTTTTTTGGTTACCGTTTCGCAGCACGCGTCACACGGTTGTACACGTCCTATATATTATTATTATTGTTATTGTTATCGCTCCGAGACGACTACGCAGCATTATCACATAGGTGTACGCGACGTCATTCTCGAGAATTTATACCTATGCGGCGTATTGCTTTTTCCACCGTCTCTCTTGATCTCGCAACAGTTACTCGTGCGCCGAATTCCCGACTTTTATTCATTTGGGATACCGCCATGAAGGGTCATTTATTTCTATACACGCAGGATGCAAACTTAAGTTCTCCTATTCCTGTTATTATGTTAGTACGTTATACGAATATGTGGAATATTAGATCTGTACACGAATATAATAATAATATATCATATTCTATACACTCTATGGAAAGGATATACGTACAACTAGTGATGTAAGTGGAAAATTTCAATTTAGAAATTTCTAAAATGAAAATTTTTACTCTACGGAAATTTCCTAGAGAACTTTCATCTCAACAATATTTGAAGAACAGTTTTTGTTTACGTCAATGTTATTTTGATGAAAAGGCACCTGTGTGAATATAATAACTTATTGTGGACTCCTAAAATATTAGGTACCTACGCTACCCTCAGTGGGCAGTGGACTGCCACAACACATTTCTTCATTTCTTTTAATAATGACAATTATCGGCGCTTTCGTTACTTAACTTTTTTCTATTCATATTGTAGTTCAATAATTAAGAAAATGAAGATATTTCAACATCAGATTCTTATATCTAATTCTTCGTATTCAGGCTTATTCACCAATTCACTTTTAAGAACAAGAATATATAAATATATAGATATTTTATAAAAAGCCGAACATACTTTGCACCACGTATATTCTCCGCTCCTCGGATCAGATACTCTTGGTGGGTGTATAGAGATTTAAGGAAACGATAAATAATTTCTTCAGTAATACGATTTTAAACAATAAATCAATTTAGATTTAGATTTCAATTAAGAACAATAATTTCCGTCACTTACAACACACTCACCAAAAGTATCTGACCTGAAGAGCAACGAATATCCGTGATGCGAAGTATGTTCGGCTTTCTTGTCTATACTATCTTTACTTTACTTTTTTTTATCTAATAATTGAAGAAAAGGAAAAATATTAATGAGAAAAAAAGTGTTAAAAAAAATATCCAAATTTTTTTCACCGTTTCAAAATTTTCTTGCACCCAAATGTTTCTTATATTATTGTCTATCTATATTTCAATTTTAATAAAGTTTGGATCAAAAAATAATGGTTTCCATATCTTTTTTGTCAAATTTTGGGTAGTTTTTCCTCCAAGAAATTCGAATAATTACCTCTTTAAAGCCTTACAAAATTTTACCTTTAGCGCTTGAAAAAAAAATGGAGTTACAATTTTTAGTTTTTCCAAGGCCACCAAAAGTAATCAAAATATATAATGGGAAATACACCACAGCACTAGTCACATACAAATCATTGTAAAATCAATACACGATTTTAAATAATAAATAATAATGTCATCATAATATCGAATATTCTACTTTTGATTAAAATACAGCGAACCCGAAAAAACCATACTCTTGAAACATCCGTGACATTTTAACTAAATTTGATTATACTGAAAAATTAATCATAAGAAGTTAAGTTCAAACTATAATAATATTTTAACTATAGTTTGATTATTTAGTTGGTAGGTACTACCATTAATTATCAAGTTAAGTTAAAAAGTTTAAAAATGTTAATATTTTAACCGTTAATGCCCTCTTTGTAATAAGTTATTAATAATAAATAACGAGACTGTAAAAGTCACTCTAAAATATATAATAGATATATATTTAAAATCTTTTTAAACAGTGTATGTATTAAAACTGTAAAAAAAAAAATAACGCTTTGATTCGTTGACGTGAAATATGATCTTGAAAAGAAAGTAATTTAAGCTTTACGAATCGGTGTAATGCGCCAGTACGCCCTTGCAGCATTACGCGCGTGGTCGAACCATTTGGTCGGATGATGGTGATTATAATAATAATTATAACTATAATAATAATCGGTCGTTTGTCGGAGTTAATTATAAATTATAACATTGTTATCCGGTTGTCAAAAACGTATGACGTGTTAAAGTGGTGTATAAACGAACGAACGGCGGCGGCGGCGCGGCGCCAGATGACCGCGAGTGTTGCCTTCCTCCTCCCGTTCACAAAACTCATATCCGTTCAACCAAAACGCAAGTTTGTACCGAACTACAGTGCTATTAACCGTGTCACTTGCTTTCGCCTTTCGCACGGAACGTTATTTGTCGTTGCCGCAAGTAATAAATCTCCACCCTACCAGAGTAACAGAAAAAGAAAATGGAAGAAAAATGAATATATATATATATATATGTCTGTGCAGTGACACGGACATATAATAATATAATATACAAGTATATTATATGACTAAACGTAAAAAAAAAAAAAAGAACCTATACGAAAATCTCACAGGGTAATGTCTAAACGCGTAAATTAGTTTTTAAGTTGACATTAATAAATCGGTTCGCGTGCATGTGTTTGCGAACGCGCGCGTGTATTATTAGTATGGGTCCACCGCCACCGTCAGTTGTCTGTCAGCGGTGCTTGTGTCGTCGTCCAACTAATTGGAATCAGAACAGCATATTATTATTATCATTATTATTATTATTATTATTATTATTATTATTATTACTAGTTGCCAAATAACTGGCACCAGTCCCGGTTTAGTTATACGTATGGAGAAACAAAATGACATACGTAACGAAATTTTGACATATTCAGGCGGTTTTTTCACGAACAAAAACCACTAAATGCTACTTAAAAAAAAAAAAAAAAATCGAACAATACGTGGTACATTAAATCAAAAATTATTCCAATATTATGAATACAAAAATAACAAGAATTTTATTTGGCAATAACAGTTGAATATAATTGTACATTTTTTCGTAATAATAAAAGTCACTTATTATCAATTATAATACGATGAAATGATTTTTTAATGAATTAATAAAAGTATACTATATACCATATAAATGTGATTTTGTGTCATCGAATTGTGTGACACAATGTTTTCGTTTTTTGTCCGTTGCATTTTATGATACGATTATTTTCGATCAGAATTTATAGTAACTTAATACTATTAATAATATTATCTATAACAGGTATACGAGTATAAAACTCAAAAACTACTCACTCAATCAACATACGGTTTATTTTTTTATTTATAAAGTATACTGCGGAAAAGCTTTTAAGCCTTATTTCAATTCTCTAAGTCAATAAATAATCTAGTAATTAATTATTAAAAATAAACGTATAATATACGCACTATAGTAAAAAGATAACGGTGTGGTGTCCATGAATATTTTACGTGATGTCCACAGAAAATTAGAAAGTTATATCCTCATAATTATTTATGTGCTCATATAATAACTATAAGATTGGATTAGTAGTTTATGAAATTATAGCTTAATAATCAATTATATTGATTATTAAGTGTAAAACTTATACATATTTATGTACCTAAGAGACTATTATTATTTTTCTTAATGAAATTATAATAATCAAAATCTACTAGTTCGTATTATGATTTCAACACATCAACATTTTCTGCTAACTTCCCCGAATTAAATTCCGAAGAGAAAAAAGACGGTTTTTCATTTGAGACAAAACGTTTTTATCGTCACGTGGTATACATGAGTTGACATGAAAAAAACAATTTTGGAATACATAATTTTTATAGTAACTTGTACATTCCAAAAAAATAATCTAAATGTATACATTATATAATGGTCAAAAAAGTCGGTGAGTATGCTTTATTGATATACCTGCAGCATACGAGCATAAAACTTAACGAATTTACAAATTACAACAACATAATGTCCGTTGATTATCTTCAGTGTTCGAACTTCATATATTATTTCCACAAAACTTATACGCGTTATTATATTCATGGCTGCCCATATTTTTGGAAAGTGATCGTTTTCTACTACCTCGTGTGTGTGGATAGCAGCAGCGTTTGCGGACATCGCCATCACAACACCCCCTTCCCCCAACCGTCCATTACGTACACATACACAGGCATTTGGGCATTTGTATCCGTTTACATTCGTTAAATATAAATATATTTACGTGTGTGTGTGTGTGTGTGTGTGTGTGTGTTTGTGTAAAACCCATGAACGGCTATATCCGCCATCGCAATGCTGAGGCCATAAAATATGGCATGAAAAATATATACCGTATACTTACATCGCGCGCGCGCGCTCGCATAAACGTGATTACGGTGAGAATTGCACTTGTTTAAAAACTAATGTCCCCTGGGGTGCTATAAACCGCGTGGGTCGAATGGAAAAAAAAAATAAATAAAACCTCCCAATTCCGCTGTATTATGCATCAGATCGCGGGGGCACGCGCGCGTCTCGAACTCGGGTGATGACAGCATAAATATACGTCCGTACTATATAATATAGCTCTGGTATAATACATGTAAACACGACGCGGGGATGGCTCGAAATCGGCCCAAAACCGCACCTATACGTGTTGCAAAATATATACTTACGGCTAACGTACCCGTATTATTTGCACATAATAATAATTACCTGCGCGTAAATTATAACATTTATTATTATTATCACCACCGCTAAGTATATTCGTCGTTATATTATTATTATTATCGCCATCATTCATTCGTGTAAGAGCGAATTACGATAAATAATGTATAGCGAAACGTATATAAATATAACGTGTCTCTCTCTCTCTCTCTCTCTCTCTCTCTCTCCTTTTCCTCTCACACACACACACACACACATTATCTGTCACAGACTCCACGACGCGAATTCACTGCACGTGTGGCCCTTGCAGAACCAGTGACAAATCGCAACTCACCGGGCGCGCGACCGAACACCACACCGTGTCGACGTAATTTGTTGACGTCGCCGCCGCTGGTACGAATATTCATCCCCGGGTAATATTATAATGATAAAATAATCACCGTGAAAAAAACTATCTGCCCAGTATTATATACATATCATAAAAAAAAAAAACATGCTTATTACTAGGGCTGGGATTTCGATGCACTTTGTCATTGTTTTTCGAAGCTTCCTGTGCGATGCCCGTTCGTTATAAATACGTTTTAGGTGTTTGTCAATTAGAAATAAGAAATTTTATTTTGCATTTTTTGTCAATATTTGATTTAAGGGTCATTTTTATCATTTTTTTTAGAGCGTTTTATAGGTTTTTAGGTCATTTTTGGCCTAAAATTCAAATTCAAAATTGTATTACTAACTTATAATATGGGATTTATTTTATACGCTAACAATAGATGAAATAATATCTTATCCACAATTCTTATACATTATATTTATATAAATTCTTATCTTGGCTCCCAGTAGAGCGATATGCTAGAAGCTTAGAACATTAAAATCGATAAAGACGCCCAACGATACCTCATACCAGTCACATAATTTTTTGAATTTTAAGCTATTATAAATAAATTTTAAAAGCTTTTTTTTAATGCATTTTTGAGTTTTTTAAATCATTTTTGCATTTTTTTAAGTGCATATTTAGTGATTTTTAAGGGCATTAAAATCCCAGCCCTACTTATTATTTTGTATTTTTAAAGTACCTTTGCGATTACGACTTCACATCGTCATATATAGTGCTCACACACTTTTTGGCGCTCCACACACCGATATACTTCATACACTACATTAAAATGTAACAGAAAGGAAACGGTTCTAATCTTTCGTTTATAAAACGTTTTTGCTTTTTTTTTTTTTTTTGTTTTGCATTTTTGTACAACTACATTTTTGGTATCGGAAAAGGGACTACATAGAAAACGGAGGTAAACTGTAAATTATATTATGTGTGCGTGTGTAGTTTGTGTTTGGTACATTATATAAAGTGGACGAAGTAAAAGAAGTATACGTTCGGGGTCGGGGGAGGAACGAGGAGGGGAAAAAATGAAAAGTCTGCGCGAATCAGTGCCGCGAAATGTTTTACGGGAGGGCAGATAGTGATAAAAAATGCAAAGGTCCCCGCGGGTTCAGCCACCGACTGACTGGGTCTCGGCAATTTTTATATCTCGCCTGTATACGACGTGTATACGGTTTTATACGCATACATATATACGAGTATATCATATAATAAACTCGTGTTTCCATCTCGCGCACGAGTCGCTTCGTCATTTTCGCGCAGTGATAAACACACTAACCGACGACGACGGTTGTTTATTTAATGTGCGTGGCTTCCGACTTGCACTGAGCGTGCGCAATGGTCGCCGTCGCCGTTCTGTTGTTTTTATTTCACATTCCGTGCGATTCAAATGCGCTCCTTGAGCGGCAACTCGAGTTGTTTTTTCAGCCACACTACGTGTATAATCAAACACACATACTCTCTTATTGAAGATCTTCATGGATCGACCGAATGTCCCCCTACCACCGGCCAATGCCGGATCTAGAGAGAGGCTAACCAGGGTATACTTATCGCGGGCGTCTTAACTGAAAGGTGGCAAATTATGAAATATTTTTGCTCTTAAGTCTCATGTTGTAGATCCACCTCCGGTTATACGGTTAACAATTATTGCTAGTTCAGTAATATTATAAGTTGAAAAAAAAAAATTACTAATATGTACCATGAAGCAGGCCTACTTATAGAAATGACATACTTAAAAACAATTTTCACTCCCGAAAATATTAAAATACCTAATTGATTATTTTTCTAAGAACAATATAATATAGGAAAGCTGCAGAAGAGGACACGAATTTTAAATGAGAACTGAAAACTAAAACGGTTTACGGGTTTACTGAAGCAAAACACTGAACTATAATAATTTTGGGAGATATAATATAGAATGCGACCTATTGTCGCATTTAATTGGTCAAAAGTCGATACACAAAAAAATAGGACAGTCTGGAAGCTCGTTATTAAAAGTGTTTGAAGAAATCGCAGTCAGAGGTATAACAATTAAATGTAGAAATAAGAAGTAGTCGATAAAGCAGAAATAGTGCTACACGAAATAGGCCAGCCGGCAATAAGAAAAACACCGAAAAACACATTAATAAGGACTAACGTAAGGTTATATACGATTTGTGCTGAAAAAATCATTAAAAATGAAATAACAACGGAAGCGTTTTTAAATAACTTTTATCATATTATTGTGTAATGAATCAAAATTTATCGTGAAAATTATTTTTATTATTACTAATTAGATTTTTGTATATGTACAATATTTAAAACCAATTATTGTTAATTAATGTTTAATTTATAATATCGATTTCAATCAGAACTACTTTCAATGATGTGATAGTAATTTAATTATGTTTTACAGACTTATGTTGATCATTTACCGTAACATCACGCCTACCAACTGACCGCTTTGAATGCGTAGTATATAATTTCCATATTATTTATATCGCAAACGATGCTTTTGGTCACGGCATCTCCCTGCTACTAGTTGATTTTTGAGTACCTAATTATTACAACATCGAAATCGTCATTTTCCACAGACCGAAACTTCGTACAATGGCTTTCACTGCGACCACAAGCCTTTTATTTACATATATATCGTAAGTGTCTAATGCATGTTTAAAATCACGATGGCACGAGCGTGTAAAGTATGCCGTATTGCAATACATTTTTTTGATCGTGCACGATCGAGTTGTGAATTTTTCACGAAATGGAGAGTGGTAAGAAAGTGAAACGTGCATTGCGAATCTCCATATTACAGTAACACTATTTGAACCAATAATTTTCCAACAACATTTTGCACTACACATATTGCACACTGTATGTATTATAATAAGGAATCAGACGTCGAAGTCCTTAAAAATTTACAACATTTCCTTTAAAATATATAAAGTAACTAAAATGCATTTTTTAAATTAATAAACATTCCTATAAAACGTATGAACAAACTTTAAAATAAATTTTGTGTCACAGTCATATTAATGTATTACATTCGATGTAAAAACGTTAACGAAAAAAATAACTGATGATTTTTCTCTCGATTAATATGAAATAAATAACAACTATTAAAAAATACGAAAATTCCTTGATAAATTATATGAAAACTAAAAAGTATATGAAATAAAATTTGGTTATTAAGATTCGTATGTTATTGAAACATTTCCGATAAGAAAACATTGTCTTAAACCATTTAAAAATCATATAAAATAAATTATTAAAATCAAACTGTTATCCAATTCGATAATCAGCCGAGCTTAAAGTATAATATAATATATACTATAGTATTTTAAACTATTCATAAAATGGGATACGAAAACAAAAATAAATTTTATTCGAACCTAAGTCAGTCTGTGCGCATTTAAGAGCTATATAATACATTATAAACATCGAGTATATTATTCTTGCACTATGACAACTCGAAAACAATTGGGGAGCACGAGGTGTAATGTTAATTTTATATCTCTCGTGCCTTTAAGAACTCTTTATTTAATTTTTGTTAGGAAAAGTATTGCGTCTCGCGAGTGACATAAACGGAAAGGATCCTTAAGACGACGAGTTATTAGGTGTGTGAGAATGTTTATGGGTCGATCGTAAATTGTGCCACAAGACTGCAGGAGGCGGGTGGGGGGGGGGAATTGAGACGTTTGGACATAATACAAAACCTTTTCGTCGTGCAATAAATGCTGGCTGAATAAACAGCTACGGATTGAAATGTGGCGTCCATTTGTTCGTCAACATCATGTTCGCGGTGTATTAATTTTTTTTTTCCTTCTTTTTCTCTTTTGGACGAACGAAGGGCTCTATTTATAATAATGTGCTCCATGTGTTGTTCATATCGCGTTTCATTAGCGTTTAACTAGCGACGAGTGATTAGTTTTTCCGGGCCACCCGTGGCAACTTTTCAAAATATATAGTTGCAACGTTTATCTGAGACAGGAGGATAACCGCCAATTACGTAGATATATCCACTCTCTGCGCGTATAGTTAGTAGTGTATCGTCCTCGTTTTGCACAACACAATTCTTGCAGAGCTAACCGTTTTACAAACACGCGCACGCGCGTGCGCGCACACACACACACGCATACAAATCCTTAAAATATAAAAAAATCAAAGATTTTTAGAAAATTTAAAATGAGAATTTTATTTTTTTGATTCTATCGTTTTTAAAAAATATCTTTGAGCTTGAAAAGCAATTTTGGTTTTTCGTAAATGTTTTATGTAACAAAATAATTTTTAATTCAACATTTAAATTCAATACGTATAAATCAGTAAAATATGTATGATCAGTGTACTATCACACAAAAATGAATAAATATTGTTATTATGGTAGAATTTCGTGCACTTGATGATATTAGTACTTATTATTACGTAACTTATAATAAAAATTTGATCATTCACAGGAATAATGAATTGGACATGGATTATTCTGTTATTAAATAACAATTGTTAAACATACGTACAATTACTATTTAGTATTTACTATTAAATATTAACTGAAGCTCCACTCAGAATCGTTGTATCAAAAAAATTATTTATTATTTCTTTAAAAATCAACACACTCGCCAAAAGTACCACATCTGAAGGGCGAAGAATACCCATGGTGTGAAATATATCCTTTTTAAAATTTATTAGGATTAACGCAAAACACTAATAGAAGAAACGCCATTAAAATATCGTCCTTTTATTTTCTAAACGTTTTTCCACTTCAATATTTTACTCATTTATTTTTCTGATAAACTTGTAAACTTTGTTGACATAATGCTTAGTATCGAATAAACATATATATATATATATTTGTGACTATGGTAAAACAGTTCAAAATTTATTCAGAAAAATTATCAATATTTTTTCATATGTTTTCAATTCACATTCGAAAAATCTCTGATCTAAAATTTACTACATAAAATAAAAAAATTCATAAAAATTTAACCTTTATATTGTATCAAAACTAGTTTTTAAATTTTTGTGAAACATCAAAATAGAGCGAACAAAACAAATAATAGGTATTATATAACATTTTAACAAACACATTCTATAATATCTTGCGCCTCATTGTGGGAAAGAATTTTAATTATTGTCTGTTAGACTAACGAGAAATTGGACATATGGAAAAATCATTAATTTTTCTTCGTGTTCATTTCTGTCACCTCGTCCGTCAAAGCTGAACCTAATCCATACGTTGACTTATCTTTAACTGTTACGCTTCGTCAAACATTTTACGACAGATATTCTGTGGTCCATGACGAGTTCAAAAGTTAGACATGCGATTTATTTTGAAATTGTAAA